>JAMKCH010011488.1:0-36903 GCA_023653785.1 Ophioderma brevispina
GAGCAATAGATGACGTATTTCTATAAAAATATTTTCATGATAGTATTTCAATAAAAAACATTGTTAAGCCTAATACTGCACTTAATGAGTTTTTGTTTATCCCGCTATACTTAAGAGTAGATCCTTCTTTTAAATTGCGTTTCATTTGACCCCGCTATACCTAAGAGTGTAAAATCCTTTCTAAATTGGGTCTAATTTTAGAAAACTTGAAATCGCCGAAAAAGTAAATAAACCAATCGCTATTAGGTGCCATTTGTTCTGACCTATTTTATCCATATCCATGATAAAATCCCAATCTAAAAAAATCAGAATTTCATGGCAAGGAAGGGCGAGGCATTCTTGGCGGCATGCAAGTGCCCCCCAAATTCATGAATTTTGCATGGTTTTGTTATGCACGAAAGCTAAAACGTCCGATTTAAAATGAAATTCGCAGTACCCGACAAATTAACAGCGTTTGAGTATATACATTTCTATAAAAAAATAATCAAAAAAAAGTGTAAAATGCTACAATCTAAAAATCAAACAGATCTGGCGTTCTCAAGTGGTAGTAGATTGAAGTGTAAAAACCGGGCTAATTTTGTGATTTTGCCACTGTTTCACGGCTATAAGCAGATGAGCTAATTACTAATTATACACTATGATGTATTCTTTAAATGTTCAATTTACAGTTTGAATTTTTTCCATCAAAAAACAAGGAAAATGGAGGAAATTTGGAGAAGTCTTTGACCCACGCTACCCCACTTGGGGAAAACTTTTGCCCGCGCATTTCTGTACAACAGTCGAGGAGCAAGGATCCCAGGGAACGCACACTGATCTACGGTATAAATTATGCGGGGATCATTGTGTTCGCCTCTGTGGGGGAAAAGTTTACATTTGGACTGGTGTTGATGTGGATACAATTGATGCCTCATTCCAAGATGGTTTTATTATAGAGTTCAGGGGTAGAAGTGCAAATAATAGGAGTTGATGCGCCCAGCAAGCGGGTCAAAACAACCACGGGGCTTTGAAGCACAGGAATTCAAACCTTGCAGTGTTATAGCATGTGCCAGGTACAGTTTGCCATCTTTGTAGTCTTGGACAGATTACTGAAACATGTTATTTTATCCACTCCTGTCTCCAGAAGGCCAAATTCTATTGGCATGCAGCTAATTTGGAAGATGAATTGTTTTGAGAGCGAGGATGAGGCTGACACGGGGGGGTCCTAATTTTTTTTTCAGGGTAGGGAGGTTGGCCTTTGATTTCCAAACTTGGGGGCTTGTGAACTGATTTTGTCTCCCAAAGTAGGGCTTGGGAACTGAAATTTTGAGAAATTTGCAGGCTTGGGAGCGGAAATTTGGCTCTAAAATTCAGGCTTCTGAGGCAAAAATGTTCTGTGAAAAGGGGACTTAGAATAAGACTTGAATTCGGCTTCAACTGAGGGTCCTTCGAGGGTTTAGGAAGGCGGAGAAGGCGTGATGAATGATTTGGATGAAATGAATGTGAAATGGGGATCTAAGGGGCCTGAACATACCGTACCCGCCTTTCCAATTGTCAGATATTATTTGGACCTCAAATAAGGACCAATCTTTGTAATTGGCTTAGAAAAGTTTGACAAACTTGTTTAATTATAATGCCATACTTTTTAAAAGAACGATATTTGAAAACTGACAGCACGCTGCAGGTTCTATTGAAATTCACAGGAAGTATAGGGCTAGAATTTCGGCGAGAACCGGAGAAATCAATTCTCGGCCAAAATTCTCGTAAAACTGATTTGCATGAGTCAGTGTTGATTCTCGTAACTTTAGAGGAACTACACAGTACGGTAGCCCGAATTAGTGATTCCCGCAAACTTTGTTGTTTTTGGGAATTCCAGAGGATTCTCGCACCACACGCAACGAAATTCTACCCTTGAGAATATTATGCTGGTAATTTTGAACTTGCTAATATTTAAGATATTCCTCGCAGTTTTCATCAAAGTGACTCATTAAAAAAAAATAAAGGATGAAAAAGAACTTCCAGATGTGATGCTTAGAAGGGAGAAAGGAAGGCTTTCTTGTTATTATATTCCTCAGGGTTTAATGGACTATATGGAGGAGCATCCTGAAGTTTTACAAAAAAGTTATAGCTAGGAGGAGGAAAGAAAAGCTGAGAATGCGGGGTCATTTCCTTTTCTAAGGTAGTATAAGTAAAATAGTGATGTTATCTAAAGCAAGAGCTAGGGGAGTTGCTAGATCCAAGCTTTGATGATCCAAAATGGTTTTTGGCAAGGATCACACACCTGCATACGTAGAAAAATAACAGCAGTCCAATAGAGAGTATGGTATACTTTATATGGATTACTAAGGCTTATGTTCAGATGATATAAAAATTCTCAACTTTTGAGGTAAATCGGGAAGAGGACGAAGTTGTGGATCACGAAAGGACCCTTTTTAGCTTTTTTTAGGGTTCTACATAATTCACAAATATTAGGAATAACAAACATTTTGCATATTCTTGTTTCTAATTTAACAGGCAAAGTTATGCGAAGCCTATTACAAGGAAAAACTAATTGGAGCAGAGCCATCACCGAAGAAGAGATGAGACTTTTGAACAGGATTACAGACTTGCAGAAGGAGATGGCGGAAGCATATGATTATGCAAAGGTAAAGATCATAAAATCTGGTCTCTTGGTTTTGCAGATTTTGGGCCAAATAAATAAAAAAAAAATTCCGGGGGGATGTACATTTTTTTAAAATTTATGAGATCCAAATTGTAATGATAAAGGGAAAATGCATCAAAAGTCCAAGTTTTAAGTACCAATTTATTAGAGAAGAGGTCGTATACCCTAAAAAATCAATAATAATATTGCGGTCCCCGGAGATTTCTGGACTTCGCTAAAGTTTGGCCTTCAAGTTCCCGGACGGTTCAAAATTTTTGATTGTTCAGGGAAGGGGACTCCTCCTATGTTATCTCTGGCTTGAAGTAAGCAAGTGTCATTGCATTGTTTGTGGCTAATAGAGTGATATCAAGTGACACACTACTGGACTGCAAACATTAGAGAATTGAGGATGAATTTGTGGTTGAGGTTTCTCAGATTAAGCATCTGAGATGAACACTAATATTGCAACTTGCTTGTTAAAAAAATATTAATTATGGTAACAGTATTAGTTACCACAGTGATGTGCCTATACAGGCACTTGTGGATTGTGATACATGTTGGAATTACCCAACCTGCTCTAGAAAACAGGGCTGCATTGACACGGAGTTGGTTCAAAGGTGATTGTCCGCATTATATTGGATATCATTTTTAAATACATGTGTGTGTGGCAAAGCAGTGAAAAAGTTGTAATAAAATAGTCCAATTCTCCACATCTGTGCAGTGATGTCATAACCTTGATGAGGCTTTCACGAAGCGTCAAGATATCCGCTTTATGCAAGAGTGTAAAAAATTTTGTCGTTTTGAAGCCAGTGGTGACAGGTTATTGGTTGCACCATCAAATCTCGCACTGACGGCACTGCACGGATTGTGTGGAATGTGCGGAAATGGAGTATAACATGACATCAAGTGCTAGATGGTAAATTCAATACCAACCATCAGGGCTGGAAAAAAAGAACTTTCCCAGGGAAATACAATACAAATTCCCCTCCAACTATGAAAATCTCCTGGGAATGTCATTCCCAAAGTCCCCATTTTTTCCAGGCATGCCAACCATGAGCTATATAAATTGTTGTATGTTATGTTTTGATATATAGAACTATACAAGGTAAAACCCTCATTTTTCATCATTGTAGTGTTTGATTCTGTCAGAAACAAATCCCCTTCAAAATATGTTTCAGTTTCAGTGAGGAAAGGTACTTCAAGTTATTGTTGCTTTTGTTTTGTATCAAAATTATCTTTATGAAGACTGACAATGCTACTTCACAGGGTACACCCAGAGTACACCCAGAGTACACCCATCACTTTGAAAACCTGTTTACCCAGAAAGCGTACTACTCAGAAAATTCTGATTAGTGGGGCTTCTAATGAAAAAAAGTTTTCTGAGTAAGATTAGGGTTACGGTTTAGGGTTAAAGTATAGGGTCCTTGTTAGGGTTTGTTTTAGTGTTAGAGTGTTCACTTGAAAACTTGTTACACAGAAGGCCCAATTATCAGAAAATTAGTTGGCCTTCCATAATCTTGCCTTCTGATAGTTGTATATACCCCAACTTTGGGTTGGGTGTTTGATGAAGCCAATTAATGCTCTTGTAAACCTAAAACAAAAGGTATTTGTTTAGATATTTGACTGAATTTTAGAGTATGGGTGCACTGAAAGGGAGCACTTCTTAAAGATGCAAGTTAAAAAGTTTATATTATAGGGGGCTTATTATAGTAAAGGAGTCATGAACAGGTCAAATGTATCTCATTTGTGTTGGGTGCATGGGTGTTGACATTTTTTAAGCTCACGAATGTGTAAACAACCATTTATCACATTAATACTCCTCTTTGACTGTATTTTATAAAACAATATTCTCTTTGGCAGAAGCCATGCACCAACAAAGGTTTTTCAAGAGGCTAGCTTCCAAGATCCACTAAATCCTGGTTGACACCACCTCATCCAAGCAGCTAAAACTATCCAAAGCACCATCCTAGGAAAAACTACCTCCGCACCAACCTTACCCCTCCCATTCCTCCTAGGATGCTTCTTCTGTGATGATGAGTGTTAAGCCCACAACGTCGCTTGTTCCCAGGCTAGGCCGCCGATAAGAATCAAAGGAAACAAAAAACAGCAAATCAAAGAAGAAAGGTGGGGCCCCCTCAGCAACCACCTCCTCCACCACCTCTCCCACCCCGCACCCCACCAGGAAACTTTGTATAGCCAAAACCGCTTAGGAGAGGACCATACTGTGAGTATTTTCTTCCTCATCTCTAAAGCTGTTTTGACAAGTTGCCTGACACTGATTTTTTTTGTCGTTCTGCATCGTGATGACTTCAGTATATGGGTGTAGTAGCTGTCCTCTGTGTGTTGCCCATGGAAAAATGTTTACCCTACAGGAAGCCTACTCTGGTACGCATTGACCAAACAATGTCACATTTTTTTTTTGTCCTTTTTAATAGACACACAAAGCCATTTTTATGTATTCTTCTTTTAAGCCGCAATGCTGGTTGCAATATCAGACATCATAACACGATATGGTCTGTACAGGCTGACTTAATGGTTATTAACAGTGATGTTTTGAAGAAAAAACAGGGTTTTTTGTCACCTGATCTGAAAATGTATTCTTTTGTTCACTTGCTTTTCTACAGTTAATAAATATTCATTATTCCAATTTCCATTTGTTGATTCTAAATCAATCTCAATATGTCATAATAATATCAAATGCGTTGATATCAAAAATTGTTGTACTACCCATGCAGAATCAACAGCCCTGGTAGACAGAAGGCACCCAAATCTAAATTGGCAGACACACCCTAACCTAAGCCGCCAACCTAAAGGAAGTCATTCATATGGGTAGTATGGTTACTACAGTTTAATTTGCAACAGTACATCCGTGACAATGTAATCAGCATTGCTTGGCGGTGGGTTTTATGTAATTACCAAAGTCTAAATCAACCTCACCTTCAAAAGTATATCATTCAAAGATTTTCTTTAAATTCCAATACTTTTAATTTCAGCTTCGTATTTCACCTCAAATAATTCTGTATTAAATACTAATTATGGTACTTGTCAATAGATTCACCATATTGCTGTTTCATCATATGACAGAACAAATGAGTCAAAACCCGAGGTTTGTGATGATACCACCTTTTAACGCCTAACTATTCTTTACTGCATGACAATGAATGTAGGAACTTTGTTACAGCTAAATTAATTTGCTTTAATAAGTAAAAGGATGCCTCTGCCTACTCATCCAATTTCATTCATTAGCTGTTTTAGTATAATTGTGTAATCATTAATACAGCAATGCTCCATCCCTATATGCATCATCGCAATGGTATTTGTATGGCAGCTGTTAGATGTTTATGCAACAGAGTCCCGCAACACTAAGAAGGAATGATCTGAGTGACGGGACGAGGTTGGATATTGTCATACAACAATTGATCAGTAGCTTGGGTGTACGAAGTTACAACTCATTTGTGTCGGAAACTCCCAATAAGTGACTGTAACAAAAGCATAGAAAAATGCATAATTACATTTATATCCTTTGCCCTACTCTGTATCTGTCAATGGAATATAGTTGATATGTGCTTATTCCAATTACGGGTAGTGTCAACCCTAGTGCTTTTGTTTTTTTACAAACGAATTTCTGATTTTTGCACGCACCATTTTAACATCACCTGTGTTCTAAATCGTTTACCACAAAGGTTATCCAATGCAGACAATCCTTAGTTGTATTTTTTTGCCGATTTAAAACACCTATTTGACCATTTAAAGTCACAAAAACCACATGGTCTTAACGGCGGGAATTTAAGCACATTACACGCGTGCAGGCGCAAGGTGCAGCATCGCGTAGCGCGCAGTGAATGTTTGCTGCGTAATGAAGCGTGCGCGTGTTTTTAATGTACTTTTTGCGCGAACGCATCTTGGAAAAACAAAAAATAATAGAAAAATGTAAACAAAGCGCTAATTTAAACTGGATGCAAATTTCAAGTTTCTCTGCTTTCTGGAGTTGAAGACAAAAGAGGTTTGATTCAATAGTGCATAAAGATGTATTTTTCATCACTTGCCAACATATCAATTTTGAAGTTAAAAGGTAAATTTATTTAAGAAAGAGACGGCTTGAAATGGCGTGAAAAGTCACTTTTTTTACTAAAACACGGATTTTCTCAATGTTTAATTTTCGCAAAATTTGGCATATTTTCAGACAAGATAACTCCAAAAATACAGAAGTAAAAAATCAATTTTTAACTTTTCCTATGATAGCAATCAGGATCTTCTCTAGGGACGGTTTTCTCATTTTTCATTTTTCGATTCTAACTTAAAGATATTCTCCAATATATACTCAAATGTTGGAAAAGAAAGGTAAAAATCACACTTTTTTTTGTCATTTTCCCTTATATTTCGAAAAGTACGCTCTATTTTTAAAAAATGAAAAAACCGTCCCTAGAACAAATTGTCTTGTTTCTAAAAACTAACATAGAAATCATGAAAATTCAAATTGTGTTTTTTGTTATGCTGTCTGAAAATTTTTGGGCAAAATCATGCTTTTTTAGGATTTGTTCTCAAATAACGGAAAGTTTTTTACATTAATCTGATGCCATCATCCGGTTCATCGTCCAATTTTCTCTCTTTCTAGAAATGAATACTTTTACATACAATAACAAATATTGCAAAGTTACAACGCAAAATATATATACTACTCGGAAACTCACGGTTAACACTCAAAAAAAAAACTGCCCTTAACGGAATAAGCCATTTATGCTACAGAGTAGGTCCGAAGGTCATAATGTAAATACCCATGCTGAAAGTAAACAAATCGATCTATTAAACTCAACAACGTCAACAGAAGTGACCCATTTTTGGGCCGACAGCTTTGCACTGTTGCCTAGTTGAGGCATTAAATTCACCGATCTTCTTTGCCAAAACTATTTTAGAGCATCTGGCTATTCTGGCTATTTACACTGAAGCCATTGCAGTAACATGTTATGTACCATGGCTTTTTGTGGCAATTTGATGTGGCAACCTTATTGCACTTGGACATGTATCGGGCAGAATCAAAAGATTATATCTTGATTATAATGACGGTCAATTGATTGCAAAACCATTGTATGTCCACTGATGACCAGTACTCTCCTTAATCTCATTATTGTCATTGTTTCAAAGCACTTATCTAGTCTGTATTTGTGCTGACATTATGAAGGAATATCCGGCAATCTAGAATCTGCTGTTCACAATTTATAACTTTATGACTTATATAAACAATAGTAATTAACTGAATGTTACCACCTTGAATGCCTAAATAATGGACACTGACTTTAATAATGATACTAATCTATAGAGCTTAACCGTCCAATGTCCCATGAGGCTAAAAGGGTTCACTGGCTATCATTTATGTGTCTTTGTAAGAGACTAAGCACCATTTAGCACATGCGTCGTGACTAGTAAATAGAAAAATGCTGCATTATACTCCTCTTTTTTCTTGGAACCACATACATGCACTGACATCACATATCTCTCGTGTTAACCAACAGCTGGAAAAACGTTAATTTTCGCAGGGAACACATTCAAAACTTCCCTCGCAAGATTGCAAAATTTCCCTTCATTTGTCATGTATTTCTTTATTTTAAAGACAGAAATTTCCCATCCAAAGGCAAAATTTCCCAGGAATGCGGTTCACAAGTTCCCCCTTTTCCAGGCATGGTGTTAACTCTGCCTCGCATGCAATCCAAGAGTGCATTGTTTGGCAGGGAAGCAGACGTACTTAACAACATGTCCCCTGTCCAGTATTAAGAAGCCAGAGAGTCAGTCTTTGAAATGGCAATTGATCTTCTTCACAGCAATTAAAAAGCGCTGTTATCTCCATGTAACGCTTGTCTATTTTAAGACAGTGAGCTAGTAAGTTACTCGCAACTGTTTGAATCTTATATGTTACATTTACACTGTGCTTTGCTAACCCTCTTAAGGTCCACCACATCACTGAATTCTGTTGGTAGTGTACACATGAGCTAATGGCATTTGCAAAGAACCAAATCTTTCTGTAATCTCAGGTATCACTGCACTAACCTGCATTGCTTTAATTTCATCAAACTTTAACTCCATAAGCCCTTTTTTGTAGGCTTTGTTTCTTTGTTTTTGAAAAGTAAATGTTTTTGGTGGTTTGTGTTCCCCTTATAACCATCATTTTGAAATTTTTTAACCCTAACATCCCACATAGTTAGTAGTCGAAAGTATAACCAAAGTTTTAATCCTGGTTTTTGTCCCTGCTAATGAGGGTGGTTGGTCGAATTCACCCCTCACACATTCACAGCATACTGCTGTGTGAGGAATTTTTTGGACCAAAAGATAATTGACAGGTAATGCCCTTCCTGACTTCAATGTGCTGGATGGCTGCCATTAAGGGTCCCCAGAGCCAGCGTCCTTGTAAGTAAAGTTCCTTCTTTTCAGTTGAATGAGATCAGTGGTCTAGTGGAAAAGTGCAAGGACTCGTGATCATTAGGTTCGTGAGTTCGAGCCCCCTGAGGCAACCTGTGTTTCTTGGGGGGGGCCAAGACCTTTATATCTCGCTTGTCTACTTTCACCCTGGTGTAAATGTGGAGCTGTTGGGTAGTCATACGTGCGCCGTTATAATTGGTTGCCGAATTTTCAATATGTGAACAGTGCTATATCCTTGTGACACAAAGCGGAATAAATGTAAAGTGCTTTGAGACGTTGTGTAAAGTGCTTTATAAAATCTGCATTTAATTTGTTTTATTTATTTTTTATTCACCATGTAACCAGCTACTATCCTCCTCATCAGAATTCCTTAAAAGCCAATGGGGGTGACGATTTAGGCGCCGACACCCGGCCCTGGGACAGGTATTACTGGTTACCAGGATCCCATAGCAGGCCCTCAAAGAAAACTGACCTGACTTACCAAATACTACAAAATAACTTGGCAGTGGAAGAGAAAAAGATACTGAGTCCTGTGTGATGTTATTGCATCATCAACCCTACACATATTGGAAGGAATATGCCCCATAGATTTGCCGCAATATAGGTGCCCTGCGAGAGCGCACGTAGTGTCCACCCGTATCAAATCCCCACTGACCTCTGACCCTTCTCTGCTTCTTTCCCCCTCCCTTTATTTCCTTCCCTTTCTTTCCTTTCTCCGTGACTTAGGCTAAAAACAAGGATTGGGTAATAGGGTGAATGCGTATTTTTTGGAAATTAAGCTATTTTGAGGATGAGAAGATTGAAAAATTCAATTTAAATGCACTGTTTTCAAAACCAACAAAAAAATGTTGGATAATTCCATTCGGTGAAATCAAATACACCACAATTTTAGTATCCTTAATAAATTTCCCTTATGTGAAATAGTGGTAAAGATGAAATAAAGGTAATTATTTTTTCACCCCTGCCGGTATTATCAGGTCATGACATGATAAATATGCGGCAGGGCTAAAAACAATACCTTTATTATCTAATTAAATGGCTGTCTTTTTTAGTTCTGGGGATAATTTCAGTATTCTGCCACCACATCCTTCACATGGAATTATTCCGTTAAGCTGCCGAATTCATAGTTGGTGGCATGAATACTAAATTCTTCCGTGTTTGATTTGTGCTGCGTACTAAAAAACCATATTGAGATTGCTCTTCTTGATTGGATTCTAAAATGATTACCTGATAAATAATCATACTATAGACAAATTGGAGGTCTATTATCCCAGACAGTAATATTGAAATCAATACAAAGACATCTTGTGGGTTGTCTGTGTTGTCTAACAACAGTGTGCTATCAGCCTGCCTTGAAAAGTTATTTTTAATTTGTTTATTTTTTTGTGTTTCCATAAGGTGACACCTTTTCTGACATACTTCTTTAACAACCCTATGAATTCGAGAAACCTTAACGTAACTTAACGGCATAAACCACACAGTTTATGTGGTTTATTCCTTTAAGGTTTCCCGATGGAGTATTTGAATAGTTTTTTGGTGTTCATGTTTGTCAGAAAAAGTTATGTAGGAAAAGGGTGTCACCTTATGGAAACACCCTTATTTTCCAGGAAGGGGACCAACTTCTATGTTAGTTGTATTTCCCAGAATTCTTAGTATATCTTTAGTGAAAAGTTCTGAATTTCTCTCAAATATCAAATTTCACTGGGCTTGGAAAGGTAGAGTAGCTTCCCCTAGCTGAGATCAGTTTCTTTTTAACATCATCGTGTTCCACTGACATGTGTACATGTTTGTCCCATCAGGTCTGTCACTGCGAAAACACCATGTCATACACCACACACACGTAAGAATCTGATGCACTTCAGTTGTGGAAAGGCCGATCTGGCAATTTTGGGCACTGAGTGTGTCACTGCCTTTAATTCCTTGATGATAGAGAAGTTCCGAAAGGCTCGCAGTCCGCCATCAGCCGTCAACAGTCCATCAAGTGGTATTAACAGTCCTAGTGTGGTTTACACCATAAATGGGTTTGGGAAGAATGAGGAAATTCCTCAAGAAATAAAAGTGTATTAATGTATTGCAACAGCATATGGTTTAACTGTATTTGCTGCCTTGCAATTGGCTAGTTTAAAATGTTTGAATACTGAAATACAAATGACTCTATATGTATATGATTTAGTTTTAATTTTTTTTTTGTCAATAGTTCTGTACACTTTGCTTGAAAAAGATATGGTGAATTTGTTAAAGTTAGACCACAGATTTAATCATTGCACATCCTATCACAAAGTTCAAACAACAGATGGCTACTATTCAGCCAGTTGAATGAGCATAACGACAAAGAAATTGTAAGATTTTAAGGTAGTTTGAGCTCATCAATTGCTGTAAACGTCAATGCTGGTTTGTAACAGCAGGTTCACTACTTATGAGGTATTGGACATGTATTCTCAGTGAAAAACACCAACAACTGGAACTCTTTGTATGGGACATTTGCAAGAACATAACTTTGAATTCTCAAAAGAAATCTACTAGGTAATTGTTATTGTGCTTACAACACATTTGGGCACATGGAATGTTTGGCATGGAGCCAAATATTTCTGATTGGTTAAAGAAAGGCAGCTAAGGATCAACATGAAAGCAATCATGCATGTGGTGTAAGAGATGGTAGTAGATTGAAGAGGAGTGAACCCAAATATTAAGACAGTCTATTGTAATGGTTGACTCATGAATGTAGCATGTAATTGAACATCAGAAATGCGTCAGAAAGGAGCTTGATTCTGACATGATCTTGATTTCTGTATGATCATAGAAATAGTATCGCACTTTTTATCCCCAACTTTTGATAGTGTGTAAGTATGGAAATCCTGAATGTGCATGTCTATAAGGGATTGGTTTAGACTTCCTCTGATTTTGGAGAAAGTGAAACCTTTACAAGTGTGAGTCAGTCTGCACCGCAGCGAGATGAATCTTGAAAAGAAAAGCTACGCTGTAAAAAATTGTTAACGTCACCGGTTGAAAAACGTAATACCACCTTAACAGAGACGTGTTAATGCGTAATATAGGCTATATCATAATGTAATAAAACAGAATGAAATCCAAGCCTAAATTTTGATGACCTTTTGCATATAAGTTAGAAAAAAAATAACTTGACCATGTTTAAAATAAAAATTTTAGTTTTCTTTTAAGATGAATATTATTGCTCTGCACACAACCTACATGTGATTGTGCTATATTCTAAAGCAAGCTTTGTGTATTGATTTAAAAAAATTTTATAGAATATTCTGGTGTACAATGAAACAAATTGTAAAACAGTATTTCATGATTTAATTAGTGTAGCAACGTGGTATAGTGTTTTAAGAGAGAAAGGTTCTTACAAAGTTCAAGTAGATGTGCTGAAAATATCAACATAATATATGCCCTGTGGACGCCCGCAGATAGAAGCGGGGTTTACCCGAACAGATGTTGTCGGCATATGTCTCCACAACAAGGGACTGCACGCCACATCCCGTGTCCATTTTGATGCCTCTTGTACCTCAAAGCGACTAGTAAATGACACCACATCGGTTGTGAGAACAAAAAATGGGTAGAGACGTTTCTAGTGAAGTCACCATTTGATGCAAAGGAGGTATTACAATGATTCCGTCATGCGCTGTATGAAGTTTGTGCAGTAGTGCTTGGCGGAATGAATGGCAACACTCTATTTGCATACTTGGGATTCTATATGAAACGTTTACCCGATCTGCAGGTTTAAAGGTCATAGCTGCCACAGTTTGCTTACTGCCCATATCCCTGCGTCCAATTTTTATGCTCTGTACCTAAGGCCCTTAGTAGGGACACCACACGGGGCTGAGATACAGATCTGTCGGTCTGGTTAAAGGTCATCGTGACAATGAATCCTTTGGGTTTTCTGCTCTTAATTCCATTGAATTGGTAAGGACACTATATAATCTAATAGCAATTGTTGCTGGGACTTGGGCCATACTTGTAGTTTAGAAAATTTTATCATGTGTAAGTTAAAAGTCAGAAATTCACAGCTTGTGGGAACTGATAAATCAGATTACTAAACATGTGAGAGTTAAGCTCTTTTAGCTGATTTCGCTATTTTTTATGCTTTAAAAAAAGTTCAAAATTTTAGCTTTTTCTTCATTTTCAGCCTTTTTACCTCTGTGCCCAGTTTAGGCTATATTCAGCTTCACCTAAGAAAACCCACTCACATGTGTGAGATTTTAGGACAAAAATTTGATAGGTATCTAACCCCAAAATATTTATTTTGATCAAGGATGCACTAAATGGGAATCTTGGGGCAGATGAATTCGTGTTATTGCCCAAGCAGGTACCGACATGGTAGTAGACATACATCACCGCCTTAATTCAGGTTTATGCACTACATAGTTATTAAACCTAATTCAGACATGACAGAAAAAACAAATAATTTTGTTGTATTCATAGTAACTGGTCATACTTTTTTAAATATGCATTTTTAAGCATGTCATCCAGTATATGAGTGAGTGAAACTATCAATGCGCTCACACTACATTTGATATTTGCTAACATTATCCTGACTTGGCCTAATGCATGTCACAGAGTGGTATGCAATGCATGTCAACTTGCTGCTTGAATGATTACAGTGTACCGGCATGTCTGTGTACTTGCGTATTACACATAAAACATTGGTGTTCTCATAGTCTTCTATACAATTTAACATAAATGCCACTAAAGATCAATTGTAAACAAAATCTCTTCTGAAACAAACTTTGTTTCTTGGCATAATGCAATTGATTTTATAACTCTCTGCATAGACCCATGTAGACCATGGAGTAGCTGCAATCTCTACTTCAGTCCAGTCAATATGTATCCTACCTATTACCTATTAGTCAATTTTGGCATAGAGCTATTTTCAATGATCATCATTACCTGGATGTGAGTGACACAGCTGTGATGTTTCAAAAATTTTATTTAAGATCTATAGTAAAGTAGTTAACAATATTTATGGGGCATTAATTTATACTATTTACATGCATAGTAGTGAAGTGTTTATCAAATAGATTGGCTAAGCCACTAAGTAAAGTTACATTTAGCGGTATTAGCCTTGGATGTGAGTTAACACAGCGCGTATGTGATCAAGCTAGTTTCATTTCATGATCTAACATGGAGTAATATTTAAATAATTAATCTTTAATGTGCATAATTTGGGGGATTCGACTTAAAAGTGCTTGTCCGATCATTTGGGGACTCCCTGATTTAACAGGAAGTAGGTCAATTTTGAAATCAGATGAACGGCCGTATTTTTCTCATTGTCCTAACATTTTCAGTTTTCAAATCAATTTCTTTCCCAAGATACTTGACAAAAACTGCCGTATAATGGTTAACCATCAATATAGCACATGAGATTGCACAGCATTATCGTCGTCTTAGCATCACAACTGCAAGATTATTCCTATGGTAATGCTGGCAGACATATTACAGTGTCAGGATCCCATAATCAAGAGAAACACAGAAAGACAGAATATTCAGAACAAGCACCTTTAAAAGCATAGACGTAAGGTGTTGTTGTTCTTCTTATTGCAAAAGCACAAGGTCAATATTGCAAAAATAGGATATATAAAACTATCTACATGTAATATTAAGCAAAAGAAGTCAGGTTGAATGCTACTCATACCCGAGAATTTATTTCAAGTGTAGAGATAGTGAGAGACACATCCCCCCCCCCCCCCTCCCCATGGTGTGATTCCATTTGTGTAATAACTCACTGAAATGGTTAATACTTCAGGAGAGCACTTATTATATTCTCGTATTGATTATGTAGCCAGTGGACGCAGGTCCCGCTGGCATGCTTTATTTTCTTTTCACATGAAAAACACTGGTGCAGCGCTGACCTCTGTAGTTGGTAGAATTAATGAATTAAAAAACAGAAAAAACACTAAATTTACATTTTTATTTTACAAATATTGCAGGAATATGTTGCGGAAACAGTTACTTCATACCTCAGATGGTATTAATTATCATGATTTTTGGTGTTGAAAAAAAAAAGGATGAAAAGTGAAAAAAATTGTGTTTAAATAATGCGTGGTCGTGACAACTTCAGAGCCCCCACAGCATTTGAAAGTTGACCAAATCATAAAGGGACATCTTATTTGTAAAAAAGTCTGTGCAAGTGAAGCTGTACTGTTTGGAGGAAAGGGAAGACAACGGTTAGTTCATAGATTGCTAGTTTGAAAATGAATTCCCCTATACTTTAACTTGGCGAAAAACATCATGATTTGCCAACTACAGACCTGTGTAGGGAATCAAACAAGAGCAAGGACGCGTGTCGTTTGTGTTTGTGCAAATCATGCCTTCTTCTGACCTCGTACAACACTTTCTACGGTTATCAATTTTGTCACTGTCAAACTTCAGGGACTGACTGTAGCTCGCATCTAGAGTTACCCAGGCACGTACGCAGGATTTATTTGGGGGCGGGGGGGGTGCGGACTTTAAAAAAAAGGGGACCTTTTGGTAAAAACATGGACCTAACCCCCTAAAATGGCCCTTTTTAGACTTTTTTAACATCTCATCACTAAAAAGTGACTTTCTGTTCATAATTCTCCTAAATTTTGGTGGACCTTTTATGCAAAAATCGATGAGCAAAAAAAGGACCTGTGGAATTTAGGGGTGCGACGCCCCCACTCCCCACCCTGCGATGGGCCTGCTAGATACTTTTGGGATAGCAAGAAAAAACACTATCAGGATGTGCCCAAAGAGTCAAAATATTTAAAAATCGGCAGGAATTGCTTTAAAGTAAAGGAGAAGTCTGTAGAATTCTCATAAGTTACTTTTTTCCAACGGAAGACATTGAAGAAAAGTAAGAAAACGGCAGTTGTCAAAGATAGGACTCCCATTCAGTTACGTGTTGTAGTAAGTGTCCGAACGGACCAGTAAACACCTAATATTCCGATTTTGTCCGTATTGGGTTGCTTCTGGTCCTTTTCACTTGTAGGATTATGTTAGGGTACCGTACTTTGTTACACACATGCAAAAATCCGATTTTGATGATTTTTTTCGATTTTCGGATTTAACAAATTCACTGATAGGCCTTTAAAATAAGTGTGATTAGGACAAACCTGAACATTAAAGTAGCTTCTGCTTGAGCAGTCTACGTTCGATCCCTGTCAACTTAACTGTGGAAGTTACTAGTTAGCCTAAGCCCCATCAGAGATCTTTTTCCATCATATGCCCACATATGGAATCCCCTGAAGTGCAGCCCGGATATGGAGAAGCTGGCCTGTTTCAAAAGGAGGTAATCGCTATCTCGGCATCAACCGATCATGCACTACCCATAATTGTGCTGTAATGCCCCTGATATGCTTTTGACAAAAAAAAGGAAACCGGTACTGCATATATTCAGCAATTTTGAGGGAAAAAATTAATTGCTTTAAAATGACAGGGCTCGGTGCCTGCAAACACTTATATAAAATATTGTATCATGAAGAACCTTAGAAACTAAAGGCTAGCATATTCAGAAATCCCCTTTATTCTCATTGAGCTTCTAATATTTGTGGAAGAAACAAAATTATCAGAAACTAAGGCTCTGTTCTTAATGTTAAACATTTGTTGTTCTGTCAGGTGACTATTACTAGGCCTCCTTTCACAACTTCATTTCAAGGAGGGAATAACTCTAGACAGTGATTTTTAGAAACACAATATTGTAGTGTTTTAGCTTTGGTCTAAGTTATTACCCTTGGAAACAAGTTAAGTTTTTACACCAATAGTTCAATAGGGGTCACCACAAACTTTTACACCAATAGTTCTACAGTCAGAACACTCTTAAAGGAAGCTTGTTTCCGATCGCTTTTGGGACCTCCATTCCCCCCCCCCCCCCACCCCACCCAACACACCCCCCCCCCCCACCCCCCATCCCCCCCCCCCCCCCCATTTCCCCGGAAGTAGTAGTGATTTTGATATCAGATGAAAGGCCGTATTTTCTTGTTTTGTTATAAATTTCAGATTACCCAAAATCAATTTCTTTCCAAGGTACAGACAAAACATGCAATTTTAATTGTTAACCATCAAAATTCGCAAGTAGTGAATAGGGTCTTGTCTTGTAAGTTCATTATCGCTTCTACTATCAAAAAAACTATGAGACTGGTGGTAAGTGTTGCAGTGCCAGGCTCTCATCAAGTTGAGAACACGAGACACAAAAAATCAGAACAAGCATCTTTAAGGTCATCATATTCACTGCACTCCACTGCAATGCAGGGCAGTGAAAATGGATGAAAAACCATTGCTGACTCATGCAGCAGGCCAACACAGTTCAAAGTTTCATTGCCACTGCTGCTGTGATGGGTCGAGATGGTTTTCATCCATTTTCAGGAAAGTATGAATGAGACTTTTAACAAGTAGAAAGCCCACAGGACTGTGTTGAGCATCGATTCGTGTCAAAAATAAGGTGAACTGTTATGAAAATGTTGTTTTAAACTCTCTGTATCTGAAGGTAGAGGCAATCACACTAAAGACAATAGAAAGGACATTCAGTATTTTACAAACTACATTTGTAATGAGTTATAGTTTTGTTATGTGCACACAAAAAGAGTTGACCAACAATGGCAAACAAAATGCTATTTGCCAGGGAAAGATAATAAAATTCATGTCTTAGTTGTATTAGATAAGGGTTATCTTGTGTCGCCAGATAATTGTGAGCATTTTAAGAAAAGAAGTTAAGGTTCGGTTAGGGTTATTTAATTTTATGTGAGGGATAGAGTTAGGTTTGGGATTAGGGTTAGTATTTTGCCAAGTAGTTTAATTCATTAAACCAAAGGATTACCCAAGCTCATATAGGTCAAAATAAAATGTCTGAAATAGTAGTGCATTTTAGAAATTAAGTATTGAACCATTTGTTTTGGAAACATTGCCATTTCTTCCCTTTCAATATATGTCATATTTAATGGTGTAAAATATAGCTGTGGCTGTATTGTAAAAAAACCCTTGTAAATCGTACTCTGAAAATTTTAGCCAATGAAGCAAAAAATTATTATTCTTGAAAATAGAACTCATGAAGCATTTTCCTGGTTATTTGTGAGAGGTTTGTGGTGTTGTTGTGGATTTCTTATCTTGTTTGTTTGATTTTTTTTTTTGTCCTTGATAGCAAAACACTTTTGCCTACAACTGAAGAAGATCAAATGTAAAATGCAGTCAGGGAAAAAAACCTGTCGCCTTGGCACATTTGGCCTGCCTACTGCCGCATCATACTTTGTTTTGAGCCACCTGGAAAACAGCCAGTGGCAGCAAATGAATCTGCAACTACAGTCAATTGAATTAGACCACCATGTGTTAATGTGCACATTCCCTTGCTTGCCTCTGGCTTGTGTCTTTTGCTTTGAGCCACCTGGAACACAGCCGGTGGGAAGGCAAATGCATCTGCAACTTAAAAGTCCATTTGAATTAGACCACCCATTGTAATGTGCACATTCCATTGCTGCCTACGGGCTTGTGTCTTTGTTTGAGCCACCGGGTATAGCCAGTGGGCAGCAAATGAGCGTGCACATTACAATTTATATGAATTCAACCACCATTGTAATGTGCAACATTCCATTGCTTGCCTGCTGGCTTAGGTGTCTTTTGTTTTGAGCCACCTGGAACACAGCCAGTGGGCAGCAAAGAATCTACGCCTTGTCCAGGCGCTCTACCAACTCATTCACTGGTTCACCAGTTTGAACAAATAATGGCACATATCATATTAGCAGCAATCATGCGAGGAGTGGAGCCTATTCCCCTCCTAAACTAAAGAGAATGGGCAAACCATGGCAAAAATAATTTTATCAAGCACCTAATATGATGGCTCTAATTCCACCTGGACTATGTTCCATGCTTGACAGCCTTCACAAGCAAGTTCAATAAATCCCACTCAGGCACCTTGTTTATCTGTAAGCTTTTTCTGCATTGGCAAAAAAAATTATAGGAGTTTTAACAGGGAAGATTCAAACCAAAAAGCAATAAGAACAAGGGCTGTCGCCCTGAGTGGTATAGTCACTGCACTCGACACAAAAAGGTATGGGGGGTTTCTACCCAGATAGCAGGCTCCATAGATCAAGTGTGCAACAAAAGACCACCAAGAGTGCACCAATTTATATTTTTTTAATTGATTTCTCTTTTAACAGGGTAGCTCTTTCAATGCTAAAGCACTTATTTCAAACACCATGCCAAAACAATGTTTCAAAATAATTGAGAATAAATGTCATGTCAATAAAAAAAATAACAAGTTTGTCAGTTCTTAGCAGACAGCCTGACAAGGCTACAAGCAATCTGCAAATTACAGTCTCCCATTGACATAGACCACCATTGTTAATGTCCCATTGCTGGCAGGCCATTTGAAATGACCAAGTGATAAACTTCCGTATGGTTTTCAAGATCACTTACAAAATAATTAGGTTATTATTTTGTACATGTCGAGTATGTGGTCAAAAATTCGAAGACTCTTGATGGTGGTACCTTTTATACCTGGATGAGGTCTTCTAACACTGTTGTTGACCAAATTCCTTTAACAAGAGGGTGCTTTTTGCTAGCATCCATCTTAAGATGCTGGTGTGAAATCGTGGAGATGTAAAAAAGGCAGGCTGTACTGTGGCACAATAAACTGAGAGAACAACACAAGGATGCTGACTTACTGCCAAGAAAAAAAAAAAACATGCTGATATACTAAATTCCCAGCAGGAATGGCAAACACCTATGTTGCTGTTTGCTTGTAACTCTTCCTGTTTTTACAGACTGTGTTAAACATTGTTTTCAAATTTGTGGAAGTGTTCAGTAAGGGTCATTTCGTTAAGGTCATGAATTTTTTTTCATGCCTTGTGTGTCACGTTAAGACGCAAGATAATAAAAAAATGTGAGTTTGAGTAATAGTTTATATTAAAGTAAAAAATTTTTTTTAAGTAAATGAAATTGCATTTTGGAATCTGACAGAGTTTAGTCCAATATTGGAAAGTTAAAAATCCACTATGTCAGTTAACTTTTTAAATAATGAAGGGCTTGTGTAACCTAGAGAAAAAGATCTATGGTATCTATGATCATTTGCTATCGTATTACTTATAGAGTAGTTGTCAACATAAAACAATATGAAAAGATCTTTCAAAATAAAGAGATGAAGGGAGATCTTTAAAAAAATAAAATAAGTGTTAAAAAAAGTGAAAGCAAGTTTGTGGACTTACAAAATGAAGGCTTTTACCAAAAGTCTGTTGTGATATTATAGCCAGATGCTACAAGCCATCTCATTAAAAAATGTATATTATACTACTCTTTTATTCCCCTATTACTGCATAGGGTAAAGTTGCCAATGATTGTGTCAAGAGTAGTATTGTGAGCCCATAGATCGTTTCCCCCCGACTAATCTAACAAAAGTGAGATTTTTATATTATCTCAAACGTTAGCCCCATCTTGTGCCAGTCATTTGTAAAGCAGGACAATTTGTGAGGTTTTTTTATTTTAGCAGTTTTTGCACACAATGTGAAATTAAAAACTTGAAAATATTTTGGCTCTTGGATTCAATAGCTATTTTAATTAAACCTGTTTGAAATTGATACTGCTAAAATATAACAATAGAGAATCGGAATTTTTCTTTTTCTTACCGTAAACAGAAAATTACCAACACAGTGACTTTTTTTTTTTAAAATACCAGGGTAAGTTCACCCCGGTAAGCTTTTTCTACTACCCATGGACAAAAATGACGGATGTTAGGATCAACAAAATGTACTTCAAAAACAGGTTCGTGTCACCTTAAAAAAGAAAGATCGTATATAGTACCAACCAAAATCCGAAAGATTAAGATTTGTAAGAGATTTTACTGGCCTGAATTAAATTTGATGGTTTTGATTACTGTGAAGGGTTTCAGTTGGCAAGAAAAAATATGGGAAGTTAGGTAAAAGTTTATTTTTGTGTTTGTTATCATGATTGATAATAAACCATGTATATAGTTAAAGTTAGTCTGCAAAAGCTTAGTATTTTGGTGTGTGTTTTGGGTCATCATGTGCTGCAATGCAAATACCAATATTATAGTCAGGGGACAGAAAATGGTGGATTGTACAAACCCAAAAGTTGTGAGTCAGCACAGGCTGTGAGGATTTTGAATGTAGGAGCTGGAGTGGGCACGTTTGGAAACTAAATTGATATGTGAAATGTTACAGAAGATCAAAAAAAAAAAAATTCCAATTTGGTAGTTGGGACATGGTGATGAACACAAGTAAACTTTCTCCTTTATGAACTTTTTTACTGTTCCTAAATGATATTCACGGCAAAACATTCTGGTGCTCCGTCAAATTATTTCAGTTGTGTAATTGGGCAATTTCTGTCCCTGACTATAGTTTCATTTAAAGCCCAATATTAGCACATTTTTTGAATGGGCGCCCCAAAATTTTTTCCAAAAATTTGGAGATTTTTACAGGTTGCATGGTAAAATTGGCTAGTAAACTATACTGTGAATGGTTAAGCACGAAAATGTCTACGTGTCACAAAAAGAAGGAATTTTGTACTAGAATATTATTATCGGGATCCCCCGATAATAATTCAACGGAAACTGAAAACGTCATTCCAAAATAAAATAGCCAGGAAAAGCGCCATGTACGTGTCTACGCTCATCCATTAGTGTTTTTAATAGTTTCAGGCGAAGTCAAGTTAGAGGGTAATCTTCTCGAGGTGGCACTATCTCATCAATGGACGGCATTAAACGTAGCAATTTCCAGCTATGAGTTAAAGCCAATCTGGGAGAATGCCCAATGTTCAATTACAAAATCGCCTATTTTGTGATCCAAATAGCATTTTTTAGCATTTCTCGTCGCAGGTATAGTTTCCTAGACAATTTCCAAGAACTGTTGCCCAAAAATATCAAAATTTTGACAATTGGGGGTGCTCTCAAAAAATGGTCCAATAGGCTTTAGGTCCATTCATACTTCACATGCATTGCAGTGCAGTACTGCCATGCAACCTACAAAATCGTTACGCATTATGCGTGCAGTATGCCCTCATTTACTACAACGCAGTGCAGCAAAACACGTGCAGTTGGAAATATGAAACGGACCTTAAGAATGCCAGATCGGGCTTGGGCACTAAACACACCAAAAAAGTAAACTCCCCACCCCTGAAATTGTCTGTCAAGTTCAAACGAGACATCGCATTATACATTATGGGATATAATTGGAAGCGGGTTTTTTACGCGTATGTTGACCCCATTTGTCGGTGATTGAGGAAGTTTATGAAGTGATGACCCCAAAATCACTTGACGCCGCCGAACCCACCCAGGATTTAAAAAGTTGCAGTAAGCCCTATAGAGAGGAGAATTTGTCATGAGGAAGAAGGGGATTGCATGATTTCATTCTGTACAGGTAATTGTCAATAGGATTTACTGCAACTTTGAAATCATGGTGGTGGGTTCGGTCAAGGGAGCATAACTTCAATAATACTCCATCGATCGCCACAAATGAGGTGGTGTCAAACGCGTTAAATAAACACCATTTTCAATTATATCGCATATTGTTAAGAATGTTGTATTGTTGAACTTGAAAATTTAGGGGTGGGGAGTTACTTTTTTGGTTTGTGTGTTTATTTAAATTAGTTCTACATAGACCTTGAGGACGTGAGAAGGACTCTATGAATAGGAAGCCGAAAGACTGAAGTGGAAGTATGAAGTTTTGTACCTCAAGAATGCCGTTCCGGGCTGCCACGGGCATATATTTAATTGATTCTGCATAGACCTTTGAGAAGCACTCTATGAATAGAGACCCAATTATATTGAGATTCATGGACATGTCTCAATAACAAAGAGTGATTCTTGACGGCAGTTCTTCCAAATTAAAAGGAGTTGGGTTTGTGTAGAGCCAAATCCTTTAGAGTGTTCATTCAACTTTGGTTTTGGTTTGTGTAATGGATTAGGAAACATACTTATCAAGGGTTTTGTTTAACTATGAAAGGGACACAAGGAAATTCTTTAAGATAAAATTTCTTTAAAATTTGCTCTTGACTGATTGGTGGTGGAACACTACGAAGAACTATTTTTGAGAGCGTTTATGGCAAACAAGTAGACAACCAAAAAGTAAGTTTTGAAATTGCCTGCGGTCCGTATTGGCCTATAAACATATTTTGAATTTTCTATCATGCACAACAAAAAATATTAAATCATCTTTTCATTACATTAAGATGCCTTGTTTTGGCCTATTCACTTCAGGTGTGGATTTTGTTCTGTTACCAATTGTGACAGGTAGTTTGATAAAAAAATGCTTGTGTTGAACCAGGCACAATCCAGTGGGGTGGGGGGTGCTCACTGTGGGACACAGCTGTTTAACCCTATTGCCAGCTGTTTGATAGTCTCATTAATTATGACACCAACCAGAATAAATAAAAAATATAACAGGGACACACTTTGAAAACTAATTTTGGATTATCATACCACTGACTTCATCCCGTGTAAATTTTAGAAAATTTCATTGTGGGCAAATTGAGTTTTTTCTTTAAAGCTTGTTAACACGTCGTTCTATGGAAAAAAGTGGGCATATAGAGGTGCTATACATACAATCAAACCCTTGTAGCCTTTCATGGCAAGATTCCCGCAATGGATGTTCTGCTTTTTGCAGAGGTAATAGCTTTTGCATGCTCTCCTTACTTATATCAGTTGTCAAATTGTGTTGCCACATCTTAAAATTGCTCTAAAATAAGAGACAGTTTGTGCATGGGGTCAAACAGATGTCTATGCAAATTGTCTCTTTTATTTTTAGAACAATATTAAGAGTGGCGCCGAAACCAGTTTTTAACAACTGATAGAACATGCAAGAGCCTATTAGCACTACAAAAATCCCATAACAATCCATTGTGGGAATTTAGCCATATAGACCTACAGAGGTCATGATTTGTATGTTATAGTGCTTATATGCCAAATTCTACATAGAAAAGATGTGGAAAACTTGAATTTTTAAAAAAAGCCACTTGCTTTCAATGATGAAAAAAAATGTTCCTAAAATGTCACAGGATATCGTCCGTGGAATGGTAAATTAGTTGTCAAAAACTGGCGGGGTTGTGCTTTATTTTTTTGTTTATTCTGATTTTATCATAATTAATGAGGACTTTCACAAAAGCCTGTTTGGTGAATCCCCCCCCCCCCACCCCTGTGAAATATGTGATTTTCGCACATTGAACCAATTTACAGTTGAACCAATTGGTCTCATAATTACTAACAAACTCTTAATTTGACCCAAAAAAATATTATATTTTTATATGTGCCCCACCTAAACGGAAATTGAAACTGAATTTTGATTGCTGCAACAAATGGACTGTTTTTGCCCTGAACACACAGGATTTTGGGCTGGCACCATCTATGACGGATGGAAATGCCGACACAATTCAGACGCATAAAAAATGTCTGGTTGGATGCCCATAATTCTAAGCCTCTGTAAGGCAAGAGATAAGTTTCCAAACCTCAAAAGCAAATTAAAAAGGACAAAATATTTATGCTAAACGCAGATTTCAAATGTGCCTTATACTGTGTTCAAAAGGCTCTTATGAATTTTGCGACAACGAAACGAAATTAAACGAAACAAAACGAAACAGATTTTTAAGGTGGAAGAAAATGTAATTTTAGGAAAAAATTTTTAAACACTGGAAGATGCAAAGTGTGATCACAATACTGTGCATGTTGACTCAAAAACTTGGAAGTTTATTTAGAAAGAGAAGAATCTTACAGTGTATTTAAATTCAAATTGTACAAAGAAAATCTGTTTCGCCGCAAAAATCAAGCTATTAGGACCTGATATTTTGCGAACAGATTTCATAAGCACTAAATAATTCATCAACTGTACCATCATGCAAAACAATCGTTTAATGAAAAGTATTGAATGAAGGAAGAAGAAGAAGCATGCACAAGTCAAAACATCAAATATTTCAGTAGAAATCTAGACAACAAAATCGTTTCGCAATATCACCTCCTATATAGGACCCTGTATTTTGCGAAACACTTCATAAGCACTAAATAATTACACCAACGTACCCTAGGCAAACAAATCGTTTAAATGAAAGGATTTGACGAAGAAGAAGCATGCACAAGTCAAGAACCAAAACATCAAATATTCAGTGGAAATCTCCCAACCAAAAATCTGTTTCTCAACATATCACCTCCTATTATAGGACCTGATATTTTGCGAAACAGATTTCATAAGCACTAAATTAATACATCAACTGGACCCTCATGCAAACAATGTTTAAATGAAAAGTATTTGACGAAGAAGCAGCTTGCACGAGTCAAACATCAAATATTCAGTAGAAATCTACCAACGAAATCTGTTTCGCAAAAATATAACTCATTATAGACTGATATTTTCTGCGAAACAGACTTCATAAGCACTAAATAATACAACCAACTGTACCGAGGCAAACAATCGTTTCAATGAAAGGGATTTGACGAAGAGAAAGCATGGCACATCAAACATCACTGAATATTTCAGTGAAAATCTACCAACAAACGGTTCGCAAAAACTATCACCACCTCCTTTAGGACTGATATTTTGCGGAAATTAGATTCATAAGCCACTAAATAATTTACATCAAACTTTACCCTCAGCAAAACAATCGTTTAAATGAAAAGGTATTTGACGACGAAGAAGCATTGCAAAATTAAAATTAAAAAAAAAAAAAAAAAAAAAAAATTCTACCAAAAAATCTGTTTCAGCAAAATATCACCTCCTATAGGACCTGATATTTTGCGAAAAGTTTATAAGCACTAAATAACTACATCAAACTGCTACCCTCGTGCCAAACAATCGTAACTAAATGGAAAGAGGAGATTCGACGAAGAAGAAAGAGAAGCAGTGTTGTGCACAAGTCAAACAAGTCAAATATTTCACTGGAAATCGACACAACATCTGTTCGGCAAAATATCACCTCCATATAGGATCCTGATATGCGACGAAACAGACTTCATAAGCACTAAATAATTAAGCACTAAATAATGAAAACTTACACTGGTACCCCCCCCTCATGCAAAACCCAATGTTTAAATGAAAGGCATTTGACGAAGCAAGAAGAATTGCACAAGTCTGTGATATAATGTTCCTTATTGGAAAAAGAAAGTTATTTCCGTGAGTGATTACAATTTGAACAATGGCGGATATCGTGAACGACATTCTTATCTTTTGGTTAGAGAGATGAAACATGAGTTAGCTAATTCATCAGTCAAATCAACTTATACACCCGACTCTGAAGTTCACACATGAGTGGTCAAAACAAGATATTATTTTCTAGACTTAACTCATATAACACCAGGTTTTAGATATAATATGTTTTTTCATTTCAGAAACCTTGTGGACACCTTTCAATATCTTTTCTAGAGATTCGTCCCCCCCCCAATTCATGCTTTCATTGGCATGATTAGAAGGTGAGCCTATCAGATATATTCGAACTTCCAGTTCGGAAACAGAATATGGGCAAAACTTGATTTTCTTTTCTCAAACTTCTCACAAGAGGATATAAGAAACAGGATATACTCCATCCTAGCAGACATATTCCCCATACAACAGAAGAAATGTTTACCTATAGAAGATGTTATCACAAAACCCCAAAACGAAATTCCTCTAGTTTTCTGCACACATCACTTTCCCACACAAGAAGTTAATGGCAAAAATTAAAAGGCACTCACAAGGATTTGGCATTTTATTTCAACAACCACACTCTGTCAAAAATCTTCCCTTGCCCCCCTATATAGGCTTTAAGACTTACTCAAAACCTCGGCGAACGTCTTATCAGAACAAAAGATAATCTCTAAAAAACAAAATTAAAAATATCTTCCGATCGGGCCTAATATAGCGATGCTAACTCTCAAAACCGGAATTTGCCCTATGTCCCTACACTGCAAAAAATGCACTTTAATTAATTTCTTAACAAAAAAACAATTTCATATTTGCATTTTATTTATGATTTTTTCTACGAACTTTCGTTACCCTTTATTGGCAAAACTAGTTATTAGCGTGCCTGAATATTAGACCCTGTACTAATCATATTGTTTATTTTAGACTATCATGCCTATAGGCCTGAAATGGAACCATATAAAACTACGCTCCCCCGATTCCTGCAATATGGGAGTATAACTGGTACTAAGTAAGGCCTATGTTCGGAACTAAATTAAATACATCTTTAAAGCAGCATTGTGTAGAGTTTTGCAAACTATTTTTATTGCGTGCTTAATAAAGGACATGTACTATCATTTTGTTTTTTAGACTATCAGACTTAAGGCCTAATATATGGAACCATATAAAAACCAAGCTCAACACCCGAGCACGCATATGGGATTCATTTTAGGACCTGTTCGTATAAAAATTAATAAACATACTAACTAGGCCTATGTCCGAACTATATTAAATACATGCTTTAAGAAGCATGTAGTTGTTCACCCAACAAAACAATCTGTTTTATTTCCATAATTTCTTCATTATATGAGCCTAAACCGGTTAACTATGCCACGGCACTCCAACCGATAGTGAAGATTAATCAATATAACACGCTGTTGTGCGTGATTCACACTAGTCCAACATGATGTAGAATGTCGAAAAGAATATGAACATTGACATGATTGTCCCTGTTGTATTCAATTAGCCTAAATTGGGCACATATCACAATCAAGCGGAGCAAAAATGCGTAGGCTGATGAGATTGGAAAATATGTTTCGCCAAAATATCAGGTCCTATATTGGAGTGATAATTTGCGAAACCAGATTTTGTTGGTAGATTTCACTGAAATATTTGATGTTGTGACTTGTGCAATGCTTCTTCTTCGTAATGAGGTACAGTTGATTGTAAATTATTAGTGCTTATGTAGTCTGTTTCGCAAAATATCAGGTCCGATATAGGCGGTGATATTTTTGCGAAACAGATTTTACTTTGTTACAATTTGA
Organism: Ophioderma brevispina; assembly: GCA_023653785.1. Classification (NCBI taxonomy): domain Eukaryota; kingdom Metazoa; phylum Echinodermata; class Ophiuroidea; order Amphilepidida; family Ophiodermatidae; genus Ophioderma; species Ophioderma brevispina. The sequence continues at coordinate 27,912 of JAMKCH010011488.1, forward strand.
ATTTTTACTAAACTGTAGATTCTTCTGGAATACTTTCACTAAGTTTGTGAGTCAAACTGACATTAGTGGCAATCACATTTGCATCTTCCCAGTTTGTTTAAAAAAAATTCCTAAAAAGTACCCCTCTTCCCACATAAAAAATCTGTTTTCGTTTGTTTCGTTCGTTGCGTTGCCGCCAAAATATATAGCAACATGAAGCTTTCATCAATATCACTGGTTGATATGATAGTGCTATTATAGGTGTGTGTTGTAACGAGAGAGTTCACATATCGGATTGTCCCTTAAAAAAATCAAAGTTAAAAAATAAATTTTTGCCCTGATGTAAAGGGCATTTCCATCTTTTTTGGTACAAAAATTTGTGAAATTTTTTAATTTCGTATATAGGAGAAAATAGGGAACATCAGCCTATTTGCTTCATTGAAATAGAAGAAAATCAGAATCGCCTTTTCTCTCTTTTAAGACATTTCTGTAGCGAAATACAAGGGACAAAGAATCTATTGAGTGTCTAATCTAAATGAAAATTACTATTATGACACAATATTTGTAGCACATTTGTCTACTTTGATTAGACCCTTTAATTTATATATAACTCCCTATCATCTATACAAAAGAGGGCATCCCTTGTGTACATATAAACCAAAATGATGACAGCCAACCCTATTTAAATTAATTAGGCATATGCTTGCAGAAAATTACATTTTGAAAGGGAATTATTGAGAAGAAAGAAACGAGAAATCAGGATATTACAAAACGTTGTTAAAAATTTCCGTGAATAAGGAAAACAGAATTTCCGTAAATTTACGGAAAATTTGTTTTTAGAAAACAATAAAATAAAAAACATAAAAAATATTAATAAAAAAAATTAAAAAGCGGAAATTTACGGAAATTTCCGGCAGCAAAATTTCCAGACGTTTTTATTTCGGTCCGTAATTTTAATTACGGAATCGTTTAAAATACAATTTTCTTCCATAACATGAGACAAATTTATGAAAATTAATGTCAAAGTTCCTGGTAATGACAGAACTTCTGTAAAATAACCCTAAAAAGTCTGGAAATTCTGCTGCCAGAAATATTTCTCCGTAAATTCAACGGAAATTGTTTTAACAGCAGTGAACATATGTACCGCTGATATGGGTCACATTTTCCCATGTACTATAACAATGCGGTCATTTTTTCACACATGATAATAATGTATGGCGTTCATTTTTTAGGTCTGCTATATGTATATATGGTCCCATTTTTCGTAATTCAATACAATGAAAATGGTGATTTTTTCCGATATTCGGAAAAGTTACTGTGGGAAAAGGGCAGATGGATTTTGCTAAGGATTACATTAAAATGAGTCGAAATTCAGAACCATATATAAATAGGTTATATTTTTGTTACAATTTGGTCATATAAACTGGGTGCGATTTTTTTGCCCAGTGGACGCACACCGTACCCAATTTTGGGCCGGCCCCCACCCCCCCCACGGATTACAAAGATACGTTATTGGATTGGATCTCAACGATCCCTGTCTAGATACATTTCTGTTTGCAAAGATGGGATAGGGAAACCATTTGAAATTCCAATCTGGTTCACAAAAAATGATAACACTTGGGTATGGGCAAAGTTTAAGAGTAAGTCTTAAAGGGGGGTGGCCTGATTAAGGATATGAAGTTTTCATCTTAATAGATTGGGCTTCACTCCCAAACCCCATCTGTTAAAGTTTCGCGGCGAATTTCAATCCGTTTTGATGCGAGAGCTAAAACGTATTTGAAGTCCATAGAGACGTGTAAAATTAATATTGGTGACCAAAACTGGGGCACATTTTCGCTCATTACTTCCAAACCAAACATTACTTTGACCTAAGATTCACAGGGTAAATGAGAAAAAAATAGTAGCCTTCTTCTGATACCAAAATGTTGACCACTTCGGTAAAATATGGGCTTATGGGAGACGAGGCTGGATATAGCGATAGGGCCATGGATCTTTAATTGGATAGGTAAGGTTTGTTTACACCATTGAATGAAAAACAGCCTCAGCGAGGAATCATGTTCTACAATTAATATAGAGAGGCTCCGGTCAGAATTGCTATGGATCTCGAAGCTTTCGCAATGTTCAATTCACTGTGAGAAATGGAAACTGCTGAAGCGAATCTGGCTAGAAGTGCCCAAAGTCCGGGCAAGTGTTTAATAATGAAGCATAAATCTGTATCTTAGCAATACTGTACAATGTCGAGGTGAAAACAAACAAACAGGTGAGGTGTGCTCAATGATGTTGATTTAGCAGTGGCATAAACCAGACCTTGCAAATGGGGGGAGGGGGGGGCAGAAGGGGGCCCGAGGCATTTTCTTAGTGGCGACATTGGATTCTCATAGACACTGTACAAATGGTCAGTGTATTTGGGGGGGGGCTTGGGGCCCACAAGGGGGGGGAAAGGGTTATGAGCTGGGGTGTTTTCCTCTGCCCCCACCTACCACCACAATGTTTACACCACAGTGATTTAGTCTTGTTGTGAGGTGGTTTAATAACTTGCTGCTGAAGAGGTTTCTTTGTTTATGGTAGTGATATAGTAGGGCAGTTATTCCAGTCCGCGATATTGTTGGGGCCAAAATGATGTTTATACAGTCCTTGATGGCACAATGTGTTGAGATGAGTTATGGAATGATGTGCCTCGTGGACGGAATCGGAAAAAGGGCGGCAGAAGAAGGAGGTTGTCGATGGCCCAGGGTCGATGGAAGTACAGGGGGTCTCAGAAAGAATTACCCCCTAACTATAGGCGACCTTAACTTCAAAAGTAAGATCAATATTAGGGATATTAAAAAGAATCTGTAAACCTACAATTACTTTTAAACATTTTAATGTAACATACACTCGCTTCGGTTCAGTAAGTTTTGAAAAATACGCGATTATGTAACACATGTCAATGGACACTGTCTTCCTTCCAAGTTTCTCACAATAATGCAGATTTGCTGTTAACTACCGCAGATTACTCGTGTTATTCTGTTCAAGCGGTTCTTTTCTTCCCCAAAACAACGGCCTTTTATTATTTTGTGAGTTCAATGCTATTGTGTTCGTTTTATTGTAGTAATAAACAAGTTACAGTGACAATTATAACAAAAAACCAACAAGAAAAACCAACAAATCATGGTAAATAACAAGACATGATCATATTTTTAGAAAACAACGCAATAAGAAAAAAACTGTAGAAAATGTGAAATATGTTTAGTTGAACTAGGGGTGCACTGCATAGAATGAATTGAGAAATTGAATCAAATCTTTAACAGGTGGATAATGAACAAAGAAGATTATTCCATAGTTTTATTCAAATTAGACATTTTATCCAATAAGATGGTGATTCTACATTAAATAATAACGCATGATTTGAGTGCAAATCCAAAATTCCCGCATTTTTAAATTTAGGCTACTCGTGTTATAGAAGTACTGCAGGAGTTAAACATTGTATTTCTTTAGGAATTGAAGAGTTGATGTGGTCGACTGACTTTTACATGTAATTTAACTTTGCATTTGTTGGCATGATGGCTACACAAATCTGGAAAGGATTTTATCAAAACGGAAAATCTACATCTCTGAATCATCTTAGCAAACACAAAGGGGTGAACATTGGTGCTTGAAACCATTCTTGATTTTTTTATAATGCACAACCTCGTTGAATATAGACTGTACTTCGTTTTCATATTAATTTCAAAAGCATAACTTCTTTTATAGAAAGCCTGCCTGATGATATTCAATTTAAATTAAATGGAAAAGGAAATGTTGCCGTTATTGGCGGAAAGCCTGGTATTATACATTAATTGTCAAAAAAAATGAAGATGTCGAATGACACATTTCTTCATTTTTTCTTAAATTTTTTAAGTGAAAAAGAAAAAAGATGGAAATTTCTTTTATAATGTATGTGCAATATTATGGCTAAACCTGTTGCAAAAATATCATTATCTTATTTTGTTCTAAAGAAATAATGAAAAAGAAAATGAAAGAATTATTGATTATTTCCGCCTGTTCTGTATGAATCACTTTATTACAACCTTGAAGGAAGTGTCCGTGACATGTGACATAATTCGCTTTTTTAAAACTACTGAACCGAATCGAGTGCTGTTTACATTAAAATATGAAAAGGAATTGTGGTTTAAGAGTCTTTTAAATTTCTTAAATGTGATACTCACTGGAAGTTAATGGTCACCAATAGTTAGGGTGTGTAATTCTTTCTGAGACACCCTGTATTTGTCAAGAGTCACACTATTGGTAAAAAAAAAACCTTTTTAAAAACTTTTTTTTTTTAACTCTGATTCAGGAAAAAAATATTTTTGGCTGATTGTTAGATAGGCCTGCATGGCATTCACAAAGCTGTGTGAAATAGGTAAAATAGAAGGAAAGTTGTTTCTGATGCCTAAACGATGTTTAGCAGGGTGGCCGGCAAAGTAGGACATGGTGCCGCATAAGCAGGACGTGGGTACAGGAAGGTGCCTCCCTCCAGCGCCAAAAGGGCAGAACCCTTACACTACCATATGGTTTCAAGACACTTTATGGTAATTATGTATAATTATGGTAACTACTAATGAAAAGTTGATATCCACATTGAAATAGATAATACAACAAAAATGATACTTTGGTATAAGTTGTGTTTTGTTTAAAGGGATAAAAACATATCTTACAATTTTTTGGATTCTTCCACAACTAATACTGATTCAAAATTTGTTTATTGGCCCTCCTTTTGGGCCTAAAATTGTTTTTTGATCACCTAATATTTCCCAACCCCACCGAGTATACAGTTTGATCCAAGATTTTTTTTTTTATTTGATTACATCATACACCAACAACATTATCAATATAAATGATTACAATGAGGAATAACACACAAGACACAACATAGGACAGGACAAAGAACATAACTCTCTCATACTTTTAAACACATTATCTCGCTCTTCTCTATCTCTCTCTCGCCAAATTAATTGTGTCATAAGAGTAATTTAATATAGATATGAGACACTAAATAGAGTTCTTACCTTGTATTTGGGTACAAAAATGTATTTAAAGTGATGAGGAAAACGGGTGATTTTTTGATTTGCTTATAAATATTTCAAGAGAAAATATAGGCTGAATTTCGTATTTACTCCTATACGAAATTGGAAATTTCAACAATTTTTGTACCAAAGTTTTTTTTTTAACACTTTTAATACTTTCAAATGGAATATTGTTTTATGGAAAGCTTTTACACCAGGACAAAAATTAGTATTTTTTTAATTTTTTTAGGGACCACCTGATATGTGAATCTCTGTTGCACCTTAAGTTTGTTATTATGTTCAGGCAATTTGATGTTCAATACTTTGTTTTATTCTCACGAGCTAAAAAGTGTTAAAAGGAGGAGAAGTTTTTCTGAAATTTGCATCTATGAATATAAAACAGCTTAAAACTTAAGGAAGAGGAAAAAGAAAAAAATGATTACCACTTATCATGCCTGCAATATCCTAAGGCCATTTATCAAATTTAGAAAAGGTAAAGGCTGATCAGAGATTTCCCGGTGGAGGGCGCACTCCAATTTTCAAACAAAAATTATGGGTTTTTTTTGCCATATACATAATGCGTGTCCATATACTAATCAAATGTGTGAACATTACTAAGCTCAAACGAAGTCCGTCATATAGAAAATTTACAACTTTGTTGGAAAATTTAAGGACCAGAATTTTTGTTATTACACGGTATCCTAGGCCCTGTTAGTACGGTGCAAAATGATTACTGCATGAAAATGAATAATTCGATTTCATCTCAATGTGGAATTAAGTATTTTTAGTGGAATTTTTCTTAGTTCTAGATAAGTATTTTTAATTACTACGCAAAAAAAATATATATTGAATCTATGAGTCAGCCTTTAAAGTGACAGGAGGAGAAGTGATTTTTTTAGGATAATTTGAAATTCTCTCAAATTTCACTGGATTCGTTGTGACCACCTACCGAGAAACGTTTGGAAGGTTTATGGAAACAAACAGGTGCAAAAGAAAACCGCAAACATGTTTTTGAACTTGCCTGCTATCGTAATCGATTCCCATAGAAAACCATTTGCTTTGACTTTTGTCGTGCAAGACAGAAACTTACTAAAATCATCATCTTATTACTATAAAGACGGCGGGGGGTAGTATTCGGTTATTAAAACTTCAGGTGTAATCTAATAAATTGGTTAAGCATTCCAAATATGTAAAAAACCTAGGTCGAGAAAATGGGGGTGCTTCTTTCTGGAAACTCTCCTCATGTCTCTTAAAGACAAGATCAGTCGCATTATAGATATAAAAACAGAGTCATCCCACACGGGAGAAGAACCTTTCTAACAAATCACAAATAATATGCTAAAATTTATAAGATAGTACATTCAAATGTAATCAATCTGCAGAACATGCCCAAAAACGTTGCAAGTTGGTACTTTTAGCATAATATGAATTGTTATGCCCAAAAGTGAATTGAGTCTGCCGCACTATTTTGCTGGGAATGACGGCTATTCGCAGCCTGTCGTAGTTTTGTTTCGTTGGTCGTGAAATGGAGTATCGGGCAAGTGAAGTGCAGACGGACATAACAATCAAGAAAAAATAAAAATGATAAGAATGTCGACAGACTCGGTCTCCGTCAATAGAACAGTCGCCACTGTTGCCTGACAGTGAAGGTAACAGAATAGTAAACAGAACTTCAGATTAATTATGATATAAATGAAATACGATGGGTTTGCTCTGAATGAATTCGGACCGCTCTACCTGGCACTCGACTTCGGGTCGCGGGACCTCGGTTCCGTAGTACGGACAACAAACATCATCAACAACAGTCGTGTATTGCTGCAACCGATTGTCAACAAATTGCCAGTATGGACTTCTTTAGGAGATTGTTGAAAGAACTGTGGGCTTTTAAGAAAAACCAGTACGTTTTGTCTTGATTCCTCTTCTAGCATCTCCACTACTGATCATCATCGGAGATGGGGTAAGTCACAAAAATAGTAGCGTGCACTGTTGACAATCACAATGAAGGTTGATGAACACACTTGTCATAAGTGTGGGATGACATTGATTGTGTTTGTAAAAAGTGAAAACTTCCTGAAGCACATCCAGTTATATAGTGCATTTATCTTCCTCGAGTCAGTGACGTCAGTGTGTTTATGCAGTTAGATGCAACATTAAAGCGCAGGTGTTTATTCAAAGCACTGGCATACCCACGCGGGCGTATAAAGCGGTGCGATAATGCACACGCAAAACGGCTCTCTCAACGCGTTGACGTCACTGACTCGAGGAAGATAAATGGACTATAGTTAGTCGCCGTCACAGTTCCGTCTACGTCACTATGAAACTATAACACTAAAAAATACACTGAAAATTTTCTGCACCTCTGAAAATCTCTAAAAATTACTGAAAAATACACTGAAACCAAATACAAAAGAAATTCAAAACTGAAACCAACATGCGCGAGTCTTGCTGCGTGTAACATGTATAAGTTTCCGAGTTGCTATGGTTCTGTCTGGCGGGAATGCTGGCGTAGTATTGATGCAGAGAAAAGGAATTATGACAGAGTATAGTGTCTACAGTAGCTTACTTTTTACAGTGAGTCTCTGGATAGATTCACTGCCTATTTTATGAAAAAAAAAATCTGGATTCAGGATTTACAAAAAGATGTGATTTTCTCCTAGTCCTGATGATCATGACTAGATAGTCTTAACTTTTTTATGGCTGATGTTATGATAGACTATCTAGTCATGACGAGTTGTGTGTCGTGAAAGTGCCATTTAAGCCAAGATACACAGACAGCTTCTGCTCTAACTTTACAGCTGCAAAGTGGCTTAAATATTCATTATTTGCAATAAACGTTATAATGTAGGCATTCTTGAGAGTCTTCTGCATCATGTGATAACCATTTTTCCAGATTTAAAATTCACATTATGAAATTTTCAGGTGAAACTTACCATTGTTGTGTCTACATTGGGCTGCCAAATTTGGCAGCCTGTGTACATGTTGACATGAACTTTTTTGGGAACAAATTGTAGCATCGGTTACAAATTGGTAAGACAATTATTCTACAGACTCTAGAGATGCTATGTATGTCAAAAGAAAATTATTTTTTCTTTTTATTTAGGAAATATACATCTCAAAACATCTCAAACCTTAAATGGCATTGGAACTCCACAGAACAGTTTTAACTTATGGTACCCAAGATTATGTCCAAATTTTAAAAGATGATGCCATAAGTTACAATTATTGGAACTAGATTTTCTCCATGAACTTCAGGAGATCGATTTGAGTTATTTCATACTGTGATTAGTATGTAGACAAGCATTTTTTATATGCTAAAAACATGATTTGTTAAAAAATTGAGGGCACCATCCTCAGGTAATCCAAAATCTGAGTCGGTCTCAGCACCTTCTGTTTTATTCATTGTTCACTAGATATCCCTGAGGAAAGCAAAATTCACAAAATTTGAGTTGATCTCGATCTGGCGGTTTTGTGTTATGAGCAATTGCTTGTTTCCCACAGTCCCATAGGCCACTGTGCTGTAATTTCTGTCCGTTTACGGACAGAAAATACAAAATTGCGAATTTCTTGCAGATGTGACCGAATATATGCACGTACGATTAGGTACACATGAATTACTAAGGCTAATGGGTTGGAAGTCGGGGGGCGAGGTTGTGGATCACGAAATGCCCCTTTAAAGCCTGAGCCAAGCCCGAGCTTGCTTGCTTGAGGTACACCAGGTGCATTTCATGACTGTTTTAAAAAAGGAACACAAGGAGATTTTCTTTTCTGAGAACACAGATTCTCTATTTATATACGCATGATTTGTTGTACAATGTAGAACAGGGGTTCTCAATTGGCGGCCCGCGGGCCAAATCAGGCCCGCCAACCATTGAATATTGGCCCTCGATTTGCTCTAAAATCTGAAAATATAAAGGGAAACATAAGAATTTTGGGTGTATTTGGCCCTCAAGAAGGGAACTTTCAAACATGTTCGGCATTCTATGGCCCTT
>JAMKCH010011489.1:0-17500 GCA_023653785.1 Ophioderma brevispina
CCGAATTCATAAGTGTGTCCGAAAAAGTGTGCCAGATGGGTCAGGTTACGGAAACTTCCTAGAAATATCTCCTCATATAGAAAATAAAAGAGGTGTATCCATATCACCAGACTATGACCAGAGTAATGTTTAAGTTTGTCATAATTGCTTTCTGAGCTTGGAATGATTGGGACACCCATGAAACTAGTTAAAGCAATAATGGCACATTTTTTTGAAGAGCGCCCCCAATTTTCAAAAGTTGATATTTTGGCACAGTTTGGCACGTTGGTAATAGTCTAGGAAACTATACCTGCGAACGAGAATGCTAAGAAATGCGTATTTATCATAAAATAAGCGATTTTGTAATTAGAATTGGGATCCCAGATTGGACTTAACGGCAGAGCTGGAAATGCTACGTCTATGTCCATCCATGATGAAATAGTGCCACCTCGAGAAGATAACCTCTAACTTGACTTGCCTGAACCAATAAAAACAACTAATGGATGAGCGTAGACCCGTACATGACGCTATTTCCCGGCTATTTCACATTGGAAGGCCGTTTCCAGCAGCCGTTGAATTATTATCGGGATCGATCCCGATAATAATTATTCTAATTACAAAATTCTTTCGTTTGTGACACACAGATATTTTCGAGCTTAACCATTCATAGGTATAGTTTACTAGCCAGTTACCAATGCAACCGTGTAAAAATTTCAATTTTTTTTGAAAAATTGAGGGCGCTCTTCAAAAAAATGTGCTAATATTGCTTTAAAAGGTACCAGGAAATGCAAATAGAATTGATGTGGTTTGTGTCAAGCCTACAAGGAGGGACTAGAAAGCATTCAATATTTGGGTTGGTGATGACATCATTAGTGAAACTATTGATTTTTCAGAGAGTAATAGAAAATTCCAGGTGACTGGTGTGAATCTATTCATGACACTGACTGAAAATCAATTGTTTCACTAACGATGTCACTGGTAGTGTATTCTTTTTTGTGGCCCTGCTTATTGGAATGGAATGCCCCGTAAAGATTTGGAGTAGGTTTAGCATCTCATTTCCTGGGACCTTTAAGTAAATCTCTTAATGGTGGTAAATGCCACTAGAATGGACAAAAAATGTTTTACATTACAAAATTGTAAATTACTTGGCAACACAATGTGCTATCAGCATGTTTTTCAACATTTAAATTATTTCCAGATTAAATCCATTATCCAAAACTTTTACTGATTATGCTGTTGATAAACAAATGTTGTAAGGGTTGTATTTTTAATGCGCCACTGTGTAGACAACAATTATCAATCTTTAAATGTAACATAATTTGCATATGATTTACACAAACCAGTGAAGCGAATCGTTTGATTTTGCTACAAAAAAAAAAAAAGAATTTGCTCTTTTCATTCCAAGTCAAAATATTTGATTTTGCCATGTCTTTTTCAAATTATTATCTCCGACAATATAGTTCATATACACCACATTACTTCGCACTAGGGACCTTTCTATGGAAAGTGGTATAACTAAATTATGAATATCGAATATAATAATACCAATAAGCAGTTTGTATATATTGTTTAACCACCGTAAACAGTTTCAAAGCGGTGTTGGCAATTATTATTACGCCGCCTTCAGGAAATCGTCACAATCAGTTCGCTTCATCTAGGTTGCTGCTCAAAGACATGCCTTACAAGCACACATGCCTATCAGCACTTAGGTTGTAATATATTCCCCATAACCCCCCCCCCCCAAAAAAAAAAAAAAAAAAAAAAAAAGGTCGACGAGAAAATTGATATTAAGTATCATGTCCAGGAACACAAACACGTTGACCACAGCGGGGCTCGAACTCACGATTTTAATGGTCTAATGATCAAAAGTCATGCGTCTTTCCACTGGACCACACGTGCTGTATGTAATACAAGCCAAATATACTGTTAAACATGTTCATTAAACACGGCGTTTTACCTGGCAGTTAAAACGAGTACAACGACGTGTTTTTACAGTTATTTGCACGTTTCGAGTCCCGCCTGACAGTTACAACTTCGTTTTTAAGAACATTTACAAAGCAAAACAGTGTGATATGCATCGATTGTCTGAATCTCCATAATTATTTTGAGACAAAAGTAGGTGATAAATTACACATACCTGGTATGCATTGTAATCGTATCAAGAAAGTCGACGTGCAGGATTCCCATAATTTTAGGTATTCACCGATTGATTCACGGAACATTCCCCGATGTTCGATAAACGAAACAGTGATGTAATACGCCTTATATAGATTAGCGCGAATAAGTTTCATTTGGACAGACCTTCTGTGACCTTGTATTTGACACACTCTGTCATAAAAAGTGTTCCCATCCTTTGCAACAAGCTCATGACAAAATACCGCTGGATTCCAATCGCCATCTTTGAGACGCATTTCTATAATCCCATTATAAGGTGAACTCCCATTCAATCGCCATTCATATTTCTTCCCTGAATAGAGGCATGGATACCACGTTAGAATTTCTGACTTGATCCGCTGGTTACATATTCTCTCTCTCTCTCCCTCACTCTCTCTTGCACTCTATCTCTCTTCTCTCAATATGTCGTTTATTCATTCTCGCATTCTCGTGCACATGCCATTTTCTCTCCTTCACACAATACAGGCAGACCGCAGAGATCTAGAAAGGCCTTTATTTTACTTTCCCCGTATGCCCAGTCAACGTGGATTTTTAATATTAATTAGATTTGCACTCGTCATCTAAAAACCACTCGTATCGGTTGACTTTACAAAACCTTTGTACAAAAATGTACAGACAGTTAAAGAGCCATCTTGTTGATCATCCTTTCATATCAAGAAAATAAATTTAAAATTTGATCCAAATCGGAGCTTATGTTGAGTAAAAATATAGTGAAGATTACTCTTTCAAAAAAACTTTGAAAATGTTCACTTAGCGAAGTTTATCAAGGCGGAGACCTCTATCATTGAACCGTACCGTACCAAAATATTAACAAATTAACATTGAACTTGACTTACCTCTAACACTCACGGCACGGCACGGAGCGTCACGGCACGGCACGGAGCGTCACGGCACGGCACGGAGCGTCACGGAACGTTTTTTTTTACACATTCTTAATACTTTTCTTGCTTACATTTCACACAATTAACTTCATTTTGAGAGTCAAATTATCAGTAAGACCTTGACCATAAACATTCATACACATCATGCACATATGGATCAATGGATCATGTTAGTTTAGGGGCCGTTCGCCATTTTCTCTACGTACAAAACGTACGTTTTTTTTACCCTTCCTTCATCCCCGAGTTACGTATAGGCCTACTAAAAATGGCGAAAATGTTTTCCTTGCGCTTCCAATTCGCATTTTTTCACACACGTGGGGGGCCTTCAATTAGGAATTTTTTAAACCCCTCCCACTAAGCTTACGTACGTTTTGCATACGTAAGAGAAAATGGCGGAAATGGCAAACAGCACAGGAAGCAAGGCCATTCCTTGCTGGAACATATGGAACTCCACACTGAGTGATTGCGTAAGAGGTCAAATCGACCTCACCATAGCGACGACTCACTATCATGACAATTGCTGCACGATTTCGTGCCTGAATCTGATCATAAAGTGTGTAGAATGATCTGCTGCTGAACCCATTTTTGTCTCTCTTCTCAACGGCTGACATTTCATTTCAACAACTCACTGTATCTCCTAGGACCGGAGCGGTTTACCGTTGTTGATTCTTTATCAACCCAAAGTTGATATGCAAATTACGTGCGTGTACGCCCGGCGCAGTGTTGACGGAAGTGCGTTTACGCTGTACGCTTAAGTCGACGCGCTGTTTTGTCACGTTTTAGAACTTTGGAGTACGCGCAAGTACCCATGTCAAAACTGCAAAGCAAACAACCAACCAAAACTATCGTTTTGCTTGAATTTTAAACAAGAATTTAGTCTAGAACGCTTTTTCTGTCGAACTGGGAACAATTTAGTGTTATAAGTGAGAATAATTATGTTCCTCTACACGGATAGAATCATTTCATACAGGTTTCGTTTTTTGAAAGAGATTCAAAACATGTTACAGAGTGGTTTCATCACAAATCAACAACTTTGCATCCACGCGTCCGCGTATTTTATCCCCGAGCGCGATAAAAATACGCGGGACTAACTAGTTTAACGCTCTATTCAATCATTTGCTCATACTCGGTGGTAGCCTACGTCAACTTTGGTCTTGGGGAGGGGGTTATGCCCTGGAATTTTTGAAGTGCCACCCATCCATGTACCCATTTTGAGAAAATTGCCTGACCCATGTACCCCAATTCCAAACACTTCGCGGAATTTTGCGCACCTTTTTGCTCAAATTTCGGAAAATTTTGAAAAGTAACCCCTCGAAGTACCACATTTGCGGCATGTCGGCGCAAATTTTAGAACACTTTGAAAAATAGACCCATCGAAGTACCGCGTTTTTCAAAGAAAAGTGACCGCCATTAAGTACCTCACATACATTTCATCTCCCATAGAAGCTTTACGGCTGGGACACAAACCATCCACCAATTATTCGGTTTTTCCGCATTGCTAATTTGTCCGGCTCTGCTTATAGACATGCGCTACGTCATGGACTTCCTATCAGTCAGAACGCTATTAGTCTAGTTGGTAGAAGGGGTTGTTTCGTGCACCCCCTGAAATAAACTTCTAATCAAACAGTCCACTAATAATAGAAAAAATGCGTAGAAAACGTAGTAGCTTTTTAAAATCAAAAAGTGTCCCCGTATCATTTTTATATGCAAATTTATGCAAATTATATCGCCATTACAGAAAAATACAATTTTTTGCCGATTTCCTCAGCCCTCTGTTAATAATGAACCAACTGAGGTGACTGGGTCACATATGTTTTGAGGGTCAGATTCAGATGGACACCATTTTTGAAATTACCAATTCCCCATGATGGCGTATATGCAATTAAAGGGTCGCCATTAAGCTAAAAATAAATGACACTTTTTCAAGATATCCTCAACCAAGATGTGATAAATTAACAAAATAAATTCTGGACCTAGGTTTTGAGGGTCAAAGATCAAGATGAAGCCATTTTGAAAATTACCAATCTTCATGATGACATAAACTCCAAATTCAAGGGTCGCCATTTCGCTAAATATCCATATTTGTGTATATCTTGCCAATATTCCCATCCCTGTCCACATAATATGAACGGAGACCTATTTTTGGATTTCGGGGATAATTTAAAAGGTACGCATAATTTATGTTCATGTGTCACTAACACGTTCACCTGCAAATACAGAATATGCAAATTAGGACCTTCACGTACGATAGTCTCGTTTTGGGGGTAATGTAAGAAACTTATGGCCAAGTAATTTAGACTTTGCACATCTATACTAATATCTAGCGTGATGGAACACCGTTTTGTGGATTAAACCAATCCAGATCACATTAAATTCAAGTCTGCAATAAAAAGGCAATACAAGACTAAATGCGAGACTAAGATACTGGTTGTTATTATCATACCGAAAAGAAACTGTGAAGGGCAGAACTCTACAGTCTCCAATACTCTCTGCCACATGCAAGTGGGATATCCAAAATAGTTCTGGTAGTTTTACAACCCTCAGTAAATTTAAAGGAACGCTTGGAGAAAAAGTTTACTTGGCCAAAGACGTTTCCTAATCAATCCCCAAACAAGGATATCAACATTTGACTTATTACAAATCTTACTCTCTTTAAAAAGCATTAAGCTTTTTCTCTTTAATTCAATGTGTTCAATAATTAAAAGACTAGTGTAACACTTAGACAGTGACATGGGTAATCAGCCCAAAAAGAAAACGTCCCGAAAAACGTGAAGACAGGATTCGTCGTTCCTTTGACGCATCCGCATGTGCTTATTCATATTGTAGTCATAAATCAAGGAGGCAAATGGAACGACTATGTTCGTATGCCAGCCGCCAACCAGAAAGCATTTTGTGGTTACAGAACTCGTCTTTTAGTACATTGGATCTCATATCTTCAAACAGTGTGAGATCCTTGCTGTTATCTCTGTTACCCTTGGCCTTGTTTGTGTGGGGTGGTGTTTGTGTTTCTTTGTAAGTATGTGTGATGTGATATATAACTGAAGCTATTTGCACTCAAGCTTACACTCCTGGAACAATATGACATTGTCAAGTGTTGCTCTCCTCGTCGCGATATTGCAGGGGAGTCCAGTTTGCAGAGATGAAGGCTCCTAATCCAGGCACGGGCATTTTGCGGGCTGTGGGCGGCCAAAAACCTATAAAAAGCCATACAAATATTCTTGCATTATGGTCGTATAATAATCGTGTCATTCATCAAAAAATGGTGTGGATGATGACCATTATGAAACGTTTGGCCAATGCGCGTTGGAGTGAAATGGTGGGGGAATTCTGGTGTGGTTGACTTTCAAGCTAAGCTAACCCTGCACTTATCTACCCCCGGGCAGAATTATTGTCTTATGGCTTTCGACTCCGTTTGCACTTCCTGTATCGCGATCCCTGCAGCACTGTTTTTACAATGTTGCTGCCCTGGACTTATCCATTTCCCAAGTGGAATATGATGTTGACCAGGGCTTGGCCAGGGCTGCTTTTTAACTCAAAACAAATCAAAAACTGTCAGAGTGGCCAAACCGTGCAGAATCATGGTGAGATGCTTGTTTTTGAACTAGTATCTGAGACTAATTGCATTGTCCTCTGGCAGTACTGCACGGTCAGGTCTTGCCCATAGATTTTAAACTTTGGCGCTTTATCTCTAAGCCCTCTTTACAAGCTATTAACCATTCAGAGGACCGGAAGGTCAGCAAGGTATGGAATTTCTCAGACGCCAGCTTCCATGTCATCGACTGTGTTAGAGACCAGGAGGTCATGGACTCATGTAAAGCTGCTGAACTATTACGAAGAAGAGCGAACATCTGAACACTCGATAAAGTTGAACCAGCCCATTTTCTGATCTCGTGCTCCCTTTGCTTGCCCTTTGCTCTTCCAAGAGGATAGACTTGAGGGTGCTTTGTGGGTAACGCCTTAACTACTTTGTCACGGAACATAAATTCTGGTGGGAAGATGGGTCCACCGGAAGAGAACTCTAACGAGGGGGGATGCCTCTGTGAAGTCCGATACTCCGTTGTGTATCATCTCCCAGCAGACTATGATATCTCAAACCTCGTTCAAGATCAGAGTTTTTTTGCTGATCACAGATGGTATCTGATCACAAGACTGATAGCATGCGATATGGGGATTGATATGATTTTCGGATCTCACTCCATATGCAGCTCTCCAACTTTATCCGTGCAGTTCCTTTAAATTTACTGAGGGTGTAAAACTAACTAGGATGCTTTAATGCTTTTTAAAAGTATTAATGAGTAAAGATTTGTAAGTCTAAATGTGATAATCTTGTTTTGGGATGGTTTTTTTAGAAACGGCATTTGGGCCAAGTAAATTTTTCTCCTATAGTTCCTTTAAATATATGGAGGTTTAAAAATGACCATGATACATATTGGAGATCACACTTGCATGTTGGCGGAGAGTCATTGGAGACTGCAGTGTTACCTGTTTTCAAGTTGCTTCGGCATGATAAACAAAAACAGTATCTTAGTCTTCGCATTAGTCTTGTATCATTCAACCGTGAATTTAAAGAGGAAGAGAAATGTTACAAAGTAAGGTATAGAAGATTAAATTTACGTGGCCAGCAAGTTTCTTTTATACCCACAAAACGAGACTAACGACATTGAAGGCCCTAATTGCATAGTTATCGTATTTGACAGATGAACACGTAAGACAAAATAAACGAGGCCCTTTTAAATATCCTCGACATAAAAAAAAATAGGTCTAATCTATATGTGGCCAGGTATGTGGAATATTGGCCCACAAATATGCCCAAAATATGGATTTTGGCTAATTGTGCATATTATGTCATTGTGGACATCTGGAATTGTCAAATGTTTCCATCGTGATCTTTGACCCTTCAAAAATAGGTCCAGTCACCTTAATGGTTTTCATTATCAACAGTATGGTGAGAATACGAAAACTGTATTTTTAGCTAATGGCGACCCTAATTTGCATATAAGTCTTCATGAGGACCATATGGTAATTTAAAAAGGTTACATTCTTGATTGACCTCCCTTTGTTTTCTTGAAAATAGGTCCAGTCACCTTTGTTCATTTATACAAAACAGTATGCAGATATATCGAAAATTGTATTTTCTGAATGGCGATACTAATTGCAATAAATTTGCATAAAAATGGATACGGGGACCTTTTGATTTTTTAACATAGCTAATCGTTTTTACGCATTTTTTCTGATATAGTGACATAAATTAGCAGTTTATTTCAGGGGTGTGCACGAACACCCCCTTCTACCCACTAGACTATATGTTAAAGGCTCGCGATTAGATGAAACACGAATGAAAAACGGTTCGCGGTACCTGGAATATCGCGAAAACGACGACTAGGTGGGTCGTCTGATATGATCATGCCTGCAAAAAAAGACCAATAAACTCAACTAGTTTATGTAAGCATGGCGTGTGACATGATGACAGCAGCAACGAGAATTGAGCCAGGGCCATAAGTAAGAATGGTCACCGTATTTTCACGTTTTTTCGTCTTGTTCCAAATATAAACCATATATAAACTAGTCAGCTAGCAACTAGACAATAGTAGGAAATTTTGGTGCTAAGCGTTACGATAGGCCAAGTATTTTGCCGCAATATACAGTGTGTACAAAAAATCCAAATCAATGCTATTTGACCAGAATATTGTAACAAGTTGTTGTGTACGTGTCACCCACTTGGGTAGACGTTTAATATTGTAGTGTACCAATTGATGCAAATGAGGGTATTACAATTGTTCCGCCATGCGCTGTAAGGCGTGTTGCAAGTTAGCGCTTGAGGAATGAAATCGCATTGAACGTTTCTACCGCCACTGGGGCATGATACCGTCGAAAACTGTGAACTCCCTAGCGCAGTGAGATTTGCCAGGTCGCGTGGATCAAATTACTTTATGACCGTAAATTAAAATGGGCGGCCGCTGTGTGCCAAAGACAAACGTAAAATGGCTGGGACCGGCGGGCAGGATGTGCTACCCCTGTGTGCGGCACATTCGTTACAAACATTTGTATGAGTACCCACCCCCCCCCCCACCGGGGCCATACTAAAGGTAAAGTGGTTTTAAAGGAAAAGAAAAGTTTTGGTGGAGATAAAAAGCATATTAGCCCCTTATGAATGGAAAGAAAACAAATTGAAAACTTAAAGGGACATTCCGTGACGCTCCGAGCCTGGACGCTCCGTGCCGTGACGCTCCTTGCCGTGACGCTCCGTGCCGTGACGCTCCTTGCCGTGATGTGTTAGAGGTAAGCCGTGAACTTGGGGGTAATAAGGCAGGAACTAGCATTTTGTAATCAAGTCCTACTAAAAACGGACGCTACATACGATTGTAACGGTAATGAATACCGAGAAAATGGGAAGTGTTGTTAACAGGTCGGTCGAGATGATATTACGGGGGACTCTGGCTGCAAATCAAACAGGCTGTGGTGTGAATGGGATTTATGCACCATGCAAAGCCAGGACCACGGAGTTCAATTTGGTAATACAAGTACAGTGTGGTTGCGATGCGTTAATTCCAGCTCTATGTCGGAGCGAAAATGTTTATATTTCCTTCACTATTTTTTTATCAGAAAATTGGCTTTATGACAACTGGCTTGGACTTATTCATTTAGGACACCATTTATAACTATTTAAATTAGTAATATAGTCAGGAACTGCATCACTTTGGCGCGAAAAATTCAAAATTGCAGTGGAACTCGTGCTCGCTGTATTTGCAGCGATAAAAATGTCTATCGTGATTTAAAAACTTGGGGCCAAAGATGGAGGCTGTGTAGCAGACGGCAGGCATCACTGATTAATCTCGTATTAAACGAGCTTGCACGTAAAGTTGCCTGGCAGTTCATTAACGAAGAGGTTGCGGTATGTGAATCAATGTAATGAATGAAGCATTTTATATTTCAGGATATTTGACGTTTTGAAGCCCATATTCCATCGATGTTAGGACAATTTTTATGGAATCGTGAGCCGGGGAGGGGTGTGAAATTCATCCAGGAATCATTCAAAAACACTTCATCTTACCATAATCGTAAACCACTGCAGAGATTGGTTTATAGGCCAAGACTTGGCACTCGACTGTTGTATCAACAGGTCTGTCTGTGTATAGTTAATGGTTTCGTGGAAAATAATTTAAACATAAAAAAAATTAACAACAGTGTCTTTTCAGCTCATGACAACACGTTAAATTGAAAACCCACGAGTAATTTCTGCAAATTTTCGCAAATTTGCACTCCAGTTAATATTCGATCGAAATTACTACATTGTTTTAGCCTATTTGTACTCAAATTTCGCCGCCCCGGCCACTGGAATTCAGCTGAATCCATTGCAGGGTACGATAGTTCCATGCTTAAATGACATATTTTAGCAATTTAAAAACAACACGATGATTTATTTGGAGTTTTTTATTCTTAAATGACTTTTATAAAATTTAATCCGGACTTAATTACCGTTGTTTATTCTTGTTGGACTTGCAAGTTGTCAGCCCCCCCCGTTAACATATGAATGGACCTGTTGGTACTCTAAGTTTGCGATTGTCCATTTAATTAATGGGGGTGGGGTAGTTGCTTTATTGTAAATTACTCAATATTTTAGGGAAAGAACACAAAAAGCAATGTCACTGTGCTGATATGTTGACACTCTAGCCGTCGATTTGGGGTCTTTTATTCATAGTTTTAAAGAGGTTCGGATAGGAGTTTCGGCTGGGATCAAGGATTATAGGCGAGGGAATTTTCCATAGTTTTCATCAACATGATCGATTGATTTTTATTTACACTGTGTACATGGATATGTTTATCGATCAGGACCCCTTAGGTTGCGTATTTACCGATTCGGCACATTCAGCGCGGATCGGCACGGAAAGGAAATACTCAGTTTTTGGTGAGGGGGAAAACGCGGATTCTCCCGTGCCCTACATTTATGACAATCTTTGATGAATACCACAAACAACAAAGATGAAAACACAATTGTTTCAGTCAAGTGTCCCTCGGACATCAAGCCCGTGGACATGGAGGTTTCTGCATCCGAGTACGATATTTTCAATGGCCGTTTGCTTCCTGTGTGATTTTCAATGTTAGGTGTGTTGAATTAAATTCAAGAAAAGGAAATGTTTTTCTGCTTCTTGTTCTTTTATTGGTCATGTTTGAATTGCTGTTTCTTCTCCGATCAACTCTGTAATCGAACATGTCTTGCCGTTTAAAATCCAATTACGGATTGTTTTAAAATACCATAGCTTTGGATGTGAAAACAAATGAGATCGACCTACCGACCTCCAAATTTGCCACCATTAAGGGCTAACAAACATTTTGTTTTTGCGTTCTGCTGGCTCGGATTGCGTGACGTGCGTCTATAGATGACTCGTCTTGTAATCAAAGGGTCCTGGGTTCGACTCCCCTAAAACGAAAAATTTTAATTTTATGCTTATATGTTTTTTGAGTGAGGTAGAGTAAGCAATATCAACAAAAGTATCAGAGTCAAGCTATGAAAGAGAAATAAGGACTAGCTGTCCTATGAGACGAGTCGAAAAGATGTGGTCCTGGGATACAAGTTGCGTGACGAGATAAGGAAACTGCATGGTAGAATCAAGCGATATTCAGACGCCGTACGTAGAACTATTGGAGGAACATACAGATGGAACAAGATTGGAATCAATTACGTTGTCATACCATTCAGAGCTGATAAATAACTCTCTGCTGAGCTGGTAACCAATGAAGTTGTCGGACCAATCGCGTTAATAGTGGGGGGATGTAGTGAACAGATTCATGCGAGGTGCAAATCTGGATAAAACTGTGAATTTGGTACACAAGTACCTTATGCATTGCAATTAAAAAAACAATGATGGAAGCAATTGCACGCCTTTCCATGGCCCAGCTTGGAGTTCAAGGGTTACACAAGGGTAAAAAATTAAAAGTTTCCGATGTGTAACCAGCACAGCACACCATGTGTGTCTGTACAAGGAATCAAAAAAAAGGTCTAGTTATACGACCTGGTCTTATAGTTATGGTGTAAAAAAATATAAAAAATTGTGACAAAGTCAAATAGTGGGTGTAAAGGGGCAAAAATAAAAAGTTGCTCCCGTTGTTTTTGTAAAGTTATTAAGCTTGTGGTTCAGCTGTTTTTAAAAATGAACATAGGAATAGTTTTGACTATCTAAAGTGTTTGGTTATTAACGAAAATGGCGGAATAATAAAGCAAACGTATTGGCAGCTATTGATATGACCTGTGATCTATTTTGTTGGATAACGTGGAAAATGAAGCATAACAAAACAAGGGGGCAAACTATCCTTATTTCAATCCTTAAGTTAGGGCAACACTTTGCACCACATATTACCTGAATCCAAGAAAATTTTAAACTGTTAACCCATGTACACACCCAAAATGACCTTTCATTTGTTTACAGTTTTTCCCCATAACTCAGAGACTATAAGCCAAGATAGTGTAAAACATCGTTTTGGAATCCTTGTAAACCTCCAAACATTGTGTTTTTCAACATAATCGGAACATAAATTTTGACCCTGTTATAACCGTGAAATCCAAGCTGGGGCCCCATTAAGGGGGGTTTGCAAGTGCTGCATCAAATTTATGGATTATCAATGCCCCAAAAGTACTTGTGTTGTAAAAATTCACAATTGAAGAACTTCAATATGTACCCCCCTCGTATATATTTAATGATTACAAAATTTATTTAATTTTGGCCTTTTTGGGTCAAAAACCGGCATCAACAGCTAAATATAACATTTATGTTTCAGTAAATATATGAGAGGGGGGGGAGGGTACAATATGGAAAGTCTTGCCCACAATTTCATCCGAAAGCGCACACTCTTTCATCCCGACGCGAACATGAAGAACAAGGCGAGCTGTAATATTGACCATTTGAATATGCGAATATGCGCGATCTGGAAGTCCATAACAAAATGGTCGTTGCAGTATCTGACATCGATAATAACAAACGTATTAACAGCTCTGCGGTGGGTATTCCGTGAGATAGGTGCGAAATGAAATTGGCCACAGATGTTCGGATGACTCTGAGGGTCGTAGGTTTGACAAACTATTTATACAATTTTGAGCAACAATGTGAAAATTATACCAATTAAAAGTCTAAAACCTAATTATGTTATGATTTGTATTGGCGACATCTAAGTTTTCAGCTGTTTAGATGTCCTTTACGACGAAACCATATGTAGTTTCGCGCCGATATTTATTAAATTGATGTGAGAGCTTAAAAAAGTGAATATGTAATCACCATAGAGTAATATGTCAAATTAATATTGGTCGACCCCAAATGTCCAAATTTCGCTCATAGCATCCAATACCAAAAATCTTTAGCCATAAGATTTCGCAGAAATGAGAAATAGTAGCTTTATTCCGACACCAAAAATTGGGTTCTGGGAGAGAAGGCTATGGCGATGGGCCATGGACTTGAAGAAATCCTTGCCGAAATTACCAGGAAAATACGAATAAACCCTCCAAAAGTTACGCTATGCCGGCT
Source organism: Ophioderma brevispina (assembly GCA_023653785.1). Classification (NCBI taxonomy): domain Eukaryota; kingdom Metazoa; phylum Echinodermata; class Ophiuroidea; order Amphilepidida; family Ophiodermatidae; genus Ophioderma; species Ophioderma brevispina. The sequence goes on from JAMKCH010011489.1 coordinate 13,550, forward strand.
ATAGCCATCCAATTATGGGGATCTAAAAATGTTATAGTGAATGCCATTTTACCGACATTGTTTAGATATCTACCAAAGCAAAGGAAAAATAAGGTGATAATTCTCACCTTGACAGCCCAAAGCTTCAAAAACGTACGTACGTGATATGGCTATTCCATTCTAAAGGTATAATGCGTATGGACATTCGTGTTTTTTTATGTCGTTGGAAGCAATTTACTCACGGTCGACGAACGATCAAAATACCGGCGAAGACCTTGCCCAAAATGAATTGAGAATAAACAAAATGGAGGAATTTAACTATAATCGTCGCTGGCAGGAAAAACCTCCTATGTTCATTTGACTTTAAAAATCAAAAAAAAAATGCTATGTGGAAATGGAAGCTATTTCAAAACTCATATAGCAAAGTTGTATTTCTCTCAGAACTGTTGCAAAAACCATAATGCTTAGTAACCATTATGATACGATTTTTCGTAAAGCGGAAAACCCATCATCTATAAAATTAATGCAATTAGTTTAAAGACATTTGAATCAAAGGGGACAGAGGGACGTATTTTAAGGCGGACAGGAAAAATGCACATCGGAGCTTAAAATTATTTGTATAAGAACAGTAGGAACGCCAAAAGAGCATATTAGCCGTTTTTAAAAAGTCAATTTTAGGGTTCGAATTTGGTGAGCGGCATGATCACTCGTGGGTACGAGGAATATTCTTCGGCGGTTTCATTAGAAATTTTAATTGATTTAATTTAATACGGAGAGGACAATATTCCCACGACTGAAGGAAAAGCTTAAATATGATATTTGTTATAAATATACAAAATTTCAGTTCGGCTCTTTCTATAGAGTCGGATATAAGGCAAAATTTAGTTCATGATCAGCTGGCCGAATTCCAGCAGAATTTTGCAAATGTTACATTTTTCAAGTACCTGCGAAGGTGATTAATTATCAAATGCATGGATCATTTAGCATGATGAGATAAATTATTGGTATATTCATCTTCTGATAGGATGTATCGATGGCAATGACCGCACTTGTTAGAAAATGCAGTTGAAAACACGTTGTCCAAATGATAGTTTAGTTGACAAGATAGATACAACTTAGACAACTTATACGTAGAGAGTTGAGCTATCTAGCTCGGTTAGCAAGCGCGCTATTCAAAGAATACGGAGTTTACGGGTTCGGGTCCGGATAGGGTCTACTTCTTTTCAACAACTCTGTGCACAGGCCAGCTCCGGGAAAAGATTAAATTAAATATTTTTGTTAATATATAAACTATGACGAAATATCATTTTGATTCATGATCTCATTTTGGGGGGGGATTAGGAGTAGGACGGTTGCGGGGGGGCCTTTTCTCTTTCCCAAAGAAGTTTCGCCACTGTAGACTGAGACAGGTTATTCCTTCATGTAACATTGTACGGAAAAGATCAATATGCTATTTGAATCGAGTTGAATGGTGTATAGGCGTAATTGATTTCTGCATCAAGTCTTACCCAAAGATACCTATTTTACCATTCAAAACTGCCGTAACCTCATTCAATGATTCAGTCATCATGACTTTTTTCTTATTCTGTTAGGAGTGCATTTCTTTCTGAAAAAGATTGCAGTTTCCCAATAAAAAATTATATACACCAAACTGAAACACCTATTTTTTTTTCATTCTACGAAAGGTTCCAAGAGACACAAATAAATACGCGGTTTTCTTCTAAACGTCAACAAAATTCTGCAAGAGGTTTCTATTAACTTGCATCATGCTTGCGTGTCATTGTCACGCATGCAAAACACTTTCAGATCGGAAACAACAAACATGCGAATGGCGTCTTAACAGGCCAGTAATTCACGATTTGTTCAGACAACTTTTAATGAGACATCAAGAATCTAACTCTGTAGCAGTTTTCGTTGATGGCGATTGGTCTGGGCCTAAAAAGATTGTTCTTTTGGCGTTCGTGGACTTTGACTTTTCGGCCATTGTGATAGTATTTTCGACGTGATTAGCTTATTTTTCTCGCACGAAATGCACATGATTTTACCAATTTTCTACTGGAAATCAAAGTTAAGTATCTACAATTCCATATAACAAAAAAAGATAAAAATATTAAAATTAATATTCAAATTCGATATTAAATTGTTTTCTTAGAGTACTCGCACTCGAAAATCTGAGTGCCTCGATTTAAAAAGTTGTGACGTCTATCGGGGGTCAACGTCCGTTAAAAAACATACGGAAGTAATGCCACTGGAGTTCTATGAAAGGGAGCGCGGCTATCTAGAAACCAGGGACGGCTCCACAATCGGTAAAGCAGGGGTCGAAAGGGTAGAGTTATATACTGCGAGTTATCGGAAACGGACAGTTCATGAGGAACTCTTAGAATAGTATACTGTTGTATTCACGTGGCCCAGGTGGTATACGAAATTCTAGCTACAATACATGCGTAAAGAATTATGTGAACCAGTCAATGTGTTGGTTGCCACTCAAGAAAATTACCTCTAATTATGACTTGCCTGAACCAGCGGAACAAATAATGGATGGGCGTAGATTCGTACATGGCGCAATTTCGTATTGAAGGACGTTTCAAATAGGGGGTAGATTTTCTTTTAAGATTGATCTGTAACCCTAAGATGTAAACGAAAATTAGTAGGAATAAAATCCCAACCTTTTACCAAGATTCGCCAGAATCTGGATTTTTGCTTAAAGAGAGAGGAGAGATGGACTCAATGGTCAATACTTCGAAATTTATGACAGACTGCTCTATTTGAGCATTGGGGATTCCCATCCCTAAGAAAAATGATACTGCCGGGGACAAGTCTGTTTTTGGCTGACGTATTGTTCAGTGGGCCATATCATGAGAACCACTCAAACCAAAATGAACATTTTTTTTCCAGGCAGATGCTCATACCCCTTCTTTGATAAAATAAAATTCCACAGATATCAATTACTAAATTTCGCGGTTCTCGGCTTCGCCGCTCGCTATATTCAAAGAATAAAGCTGTGGGCCGCCCCAGGACCTTTGACCCTGGCAACATGACCTTTGAACCTTCATCCAAAACATATGAGGATGGAATCGTGCACCTATGACACAAGTTTGGTTCCCAATTGAACTTCAAGTTTTCAATTAGGTAAATTTTAACATTTTAGCCTATTTTCACAACTTGACCTCACATGACCTTGACTTTCAAAATGACCTTTGACCTATCAACATCATGAGGATCCCCATGTGCCTACGGAAGAAGTTTGTTCCATTGAAAAAAAAAGCTTAACAATTTGTGAAAAAATCCAAAAACTGCAACTTTTCGTTGGGGGTTGCGTCTTGGAGCACTCTATCTCAGCCCATTTTGCCACGCTTTTACAAGCGAGGTGTTAAATGAAAAGAGCAAAAGCCAAGCACAAAATAAATTCGAAAACTTTCAAAAATGGTCTGACTTTAGCACAGCACTGACGAAAAAATATGCCGAGAGATACTTTTTGTGCCAGGTGTCATACATACATACATACATCCCACATTTTACCACGCAACACAAAGGAAGGCTAAGTGGTCCTGCCGCTATCGCTGGCGGCCACAAAAAAAAGTGGAAAAAAATATCGATTTCCTTTGGGGTTAAAGTTTTTATGGTCAACCCTGTTATCATTACAATTTTCAATTGTATTCAGCATAACATATCGAAAGTGACAGAAATGTATAATACAGTTTAGATATAATAAACTAAGTAGGCAATTGTTAGGACTGCTACTTAAGCTAACTGGTGAGTTTTTGATATGATATGCTAGGACAGTAATGGACAAACCCGATCGGGCTATGGTTATGCTGCCTGTATACATACAGTAACATATTACTCAATATTACAATAATATACCAAGTAAGAGGTGATATAGAAAATGTACTAGGTAAAATAAAACATAACAAAAACACAGACAAAACAAAAATACAACCCAAACAAAAATATTAAAAAAAAAAAACACTT
>JAMKCH010011489.1:22500-51964 GCA_023653785.1 Ophioderma brevispina
GGGTCCATAGTCTACAAAAAATGAAGAACATAGTCAGCGGCTAAATACCCTTACCGTGGATTGAATGAGCAGACGGATCCCCGGTTTAGTTAATAGCAGGGCTTACAGCCAATTGCGGGCGGCTGCGGGGGTTATGCGTCGAATGTTGTTGAGGAATGTCCGGTTTGGTGAGATCATTTTTTGGTTCTGGAATTTGTTCTGTTGTGTTGTGCTCGCAAGACGAATAATGTGAGTTAATTTTTGTTTTTGTATGTTTTGTATTGTTGTTTGGTTGCTGGTTGTGTTTTTTTTCAGTGATGTTTTATAGAGGCCGTGCTTAGTTTGAATGACTTGGAAATGTCTGTTGTCATCAGGGCTTGTTATGGTACGATTTTGGGTCTCTTTTGTAAGGGGAAAGATTCGTTGTAATGTGTTGTATAGTTGTAATGAAGTTGAGTTGCTATGTTAGGGTCATGTCTGTTGGAGTATATGTCCCATGATCAGGGTTGAGTCTACGGTTAATGTGCGAATGTTGTGATCTCTATATTCACGTTTAGTGATTATTGTTTTTGTGGCATGCTTACGCTTAAGTGATGTAATGAGGAATATTGGGACGTGATATGTAGGTCAGTGGAAAATATCCATAGTGTGGAGTCGTGTCAGTGGAGTGGTGAATAATGTTATCAATGAGCGTGGGCTGTGTTATGCGTAATTATTGTAGGTCTGTTAATTTTAGAGATATAAGTTGGCAAGTGATGGTACTTCAAGTCATAATGTAGGATGAGTGGCTAATTGAGACGAGTGACATTAAGTCACCGAAAATTTTATAGACATACGGGTGGTTTTATTAGTTCAGTGAGAAGCGCTGACGCTATTGTTAAAATTTGGATGGGGTCATGCAGCTGTAATAACTCCGGAACAGTTATGTGTTTGGTGTATTGTTGGTTGTTAATGGTGAGTGAGTTTCGATGAAAATTGCGTCAAATTATGATTCTGGTGTTGTGGCGATGATTTTGTATGAGACAAACTCCAATTCCTCTGCCAGTGAGTGGCTCTTGGAATGTACGTATAGCCACTAAAGTGAGGTGGTGAACTTGGTGTCAGTAAGGCATTTTCGGAATGGCTAAGACAGAAAAAGAGGGTGAGGTGATCAAGGTAGTGGAATGAGTTCTTCATATGATTTTGCATACTACGGCAGTTGAATGGAAATGGAAATGAGTCATTGCTTGATGGGTTTATTAGTGTGAAAGCTGTCGTCAGTGTGATAGGGGCAGGTCAGAACCAGAGTTGTTTGTGGGTTGTGTGAAGGCAGTTGGCGTAACCATGAGGGGGGTCAGGGGGGGCAGCTGCCCCCCCCTCGTGGGAATCTTGCCCACCCCTTGCCCCCTTGAAAAAATTGGTAATTTACCTGGCCATGTTACTATTACTAAAACAAATTTGAAGATTATGCTTGCCCCCTGAAAAGATATGTGCCCCCTCTTGCCACCACCCCCCCTGAAAAAAAAGCTGGTACGCCATTTTTTTGGCGTGAAAGGAGGGGTGGTGGGTCACATGTTTTTGAGATGAATGGGGTTCTGGGAGGAAACGGATTGCTTGCAAAAAAAAGGGAATTAAGTTTGGATGATTTCAATTTGTGTTGGTGAAAATTCAATTAATGATGCTCGAAAGTCTTCATCGTGAATGTGGTGGTTTTTAATGGCCACTTCGTATATCGCAGGGCTGGCATACTTGTGAAAAGATTAGTCAAAGGGAAAAATAATAGCGAGGGGTTATAAGAGAGAGAGAGAGAAAAAAAAAGGAGAGAGAAGTGAGAAGAGAGAGAGAGGTGAGAGAGAGAGATGGGGAAACTTGAGAGATGGGTGTCGATGAGGTAAGTGAAAAAGGAAGAAAGTTAGTATTAGACAGAGAGAGAGAAGCAAAGAGAAACCGGGTATATAAAAGTGAAAACAATCCGTAGACAAGATGTGTTGACAAGGCAGACAAGACTAAAGCAATAAAGACAAGGACAGAGTAAAAAAGGAATAAGGGCCCTGAGAAAACAAAAATTATAAGGATTATTAAACAAAAACTTAAGTACAGCAGATGTCCAAAAAATTACGTAATTAATAGAATAACAGACAACAGTAATAAGAGTTACAGATTACCAAAAACAGGGAAAAAAGGAGTAATACCAAAAAAATCTTATTACAAAAAAGGCAAGTTAAAAGATAACCAGTTAGGTTACTAAATTATACTTGTTAAACAAAATACCAATAACCAAATTATAATGTACAGGGGACGTTGATGAGTTACATAGTGTGATTACTTATAAAAGCCTTGGTTACAAAAAGCAAATCGTTTATAGAAAAATGTAGCACGCTGCACGTGACCCAATGTAGAGCATTAAGGAGAGGAGGCGAAAATTAACAATAAATGGAGAAGGCCCCAAAATGGTGATGATCAGCCATACATTATGAATAAAAGGGGGTGAGATGGCAACCTGTGCCAGTGAGCTTATAATATCATGTAAGCCAAACTAACAAGGGGTAATAGGAATTAATAATGTAAGAATAGGAAAAATCGTATAGGATACAAAGATCATGCAAAAACTAGTATATAAAGTAAGGCAATAAGATTTATGACCAACATATGATATGCAAACCCTGTATACAGGAGGAATTTATAACTAATTGGCTAGTATACTAGTGAAAAAAAAAAAAGTAGCACCCTGCACATGCATTAAGGAGATCAAAAGGAAGCAGGAAAATGTAGATAATACTGTCAACTTCTTTTTATTGAAGTAAATAATAAACGTTGTTTTTAGACAACAGTGCAGGAATAGTAGTAGACATTCTTTCGTTGCAAAGTGAAATGACCATGAAACTGAAATCGATGGACTCTGGGAGGACAGTTCAAAAAATTATTCCTATAATCCTATAAGCTCCGCCAACAATTTGAATATTTTTAATTCAAGTCGGAGCAACGCTAATTGACCCCTGTTACAACTGAAATCTGAAATTGATCCTTTGTATTGATTTTTGCGGTTTTGCTATAACTCTAAATTTTAGGATACAAAACATGCATTTTCTGAATCCTAATGTTTCGCAATAACAGGTATTGAATCACTCAAATCTCTTGTACTTGTGAGAGTGTTACAAATGGGTTCTTATGGTAGCTCGCTCCCGGGGGGTAGGTAAATGTGATGCATCCAACTTAAAACAGCAAGAAAGGCAACTTTTAACCTCTGAGGTCTACCACTTTCTTAAGTATTTCTGGATTAGCTCATTATATATTCAGGATATAACCTGTGAGTAACAATCAAAAATAGACTGCGATATATCTGTCAGCGAAAGTTGAGCGACGAGTTCTGTGTATGATCAGTTGAGATGAAGATGACGAGGATGATCTTAACCGACGCCGGGTTGGTTGAACGTGGAGCATCTGAGGTAGACTGATTGTGAGCGGTTAGTAAGGTAACTCCTGAACCACTCCAAGGCTACTCCACGGACACCATAATGATAAAGCTTGTGAAGAAGAATGTTGTGGTCAATGGTGTCGAAAGCCTTGGAGAGATCCAGGAATACCCCCAAGGTGTGGAGTTTATTTTTAGTGCAAGGTTGAGGTTGGTTGTTAGTTCAAGGAGTGCCATGTAAGTCGAGCGTTTGGGCCTAAAACCGTATTGTTCATCGACAAGAATGTTGTGCTTGTTGAAGAATGTAGACAGACGTGTGTATATGACTTTTTCAAGTAGTTTTGAAAAAGATGGTAGAACAGAAATGGGCCTGTAATTTGCAATGTTATGTGCATCTTTGTTTTTGTAAATAGGAATGACTTTGGCTGATTTGAGGTGATCTGGGAAGGTTCCGGTGAGAAGTGATTGGTTAAATATGTGCATCAGAGGCGAAATGATGTTATCATATGATTTGTTGGCAATCCCAGGATCGATCTTGTCGGTACCCGCACTTTTACCAGGTTTTAACAGGTGGCGAAGTTTGTGCATTTCATCAACAGTAACTGGATTCAGGAACATTAAGGTGAATGTGTTTTTTGGAAGGTGTTTGTTAAATGGGTTACTTGAGGGTGGAATTTTGTTAGCTAAGTTTTTGCCCAGGGCAGTGAAGTGATCGTTGAATGCGTTAGCTATGTCAAGCGGGTTAGTTATCTGCTTATTATTATGAGTGAAAAGGTCAGGGATTTGTTTAGTGGATACCTTCCTACCTAGAATGTTGTTGAGGAATGTCCAGGTTTTGGTGAGATCATTTTTGTGTTTCTGAATTTGTTCTGTTGTGTTTTTTCTTGGCAATACGAATAATGTGAGTTAATTTGTTTTTGTATGTTTTGTATTGTTGTTTGGTTGCTGGTGTGTTTTTCTTCAGGTATGTTTTATAGAGGCCGTGCTTTTGTTTGATTGACTTGGAAATTGCTGTTGTCATCCAGGGCTGTTTATGGTTACGATTTTTAGGGTCTTCTTTTGTAAGGGGAATGATTCGTTGTAATGTGTTGTATAAGTTGTAATGAAGTTGCTGTATGCTATGTTAGGGTCATTTTCTGTGAGTATATGTTCCCATGATTCAGGGTTGAGTCTACGGTTAAATGTGCGAATGTTGTGATCTCTGTAGTCACGTTTAGTGATTATTGTTTTTGTGGCATGCTTATGCTTAAGTGATGTAATGAGGAATATTGGGACGTGATCTGTAGTGTCAGTGACAAATATCCCTGGTGTGGAGTCTGTGTCAGTGGAGTTGGTGATAATGTTATCAATGAGCGTGGCTGTGTTATGCGTAATTCTTGTAGGTCTGTTAATTTTAGGGATATAAGAGTTTGCAAGTGATGTGTTAATAAAGTCATTAATGTGTGGATGAGTGGAATAATTGAGAAGATTGACATTAAAGTCACCGACAATATAGACATCACGGTTGGTTTTATTTAGTTCGGTGACAAGCTGCTCGAAGCTATTGTTAAAATTTTGGATTGTGTGTTCATGCAGTCTGTAAATAACTCCGACAGTTATGTGTTTGGGTGTATTGTTGGTGTTAATGGTGAGTTCGATGAAAATTGAGTCAAATTCTGATTCTGGTGTTGTGTCGATGATTTTGTATGAGACAAACTCCAATTCCTCTGCCAGTGAGTGCTCCTGGAATGTACGTGTAGCCACTAAAGTGAGGTGGTGACTTGGTGTCAGTAAGCCATGTTTCTGAAAATGCTAAGACAGAAAAAGAGTGGTTTGAGGTGATCAAGGTAGTGAATGATTTCTTCATATGATTTTGCGATACTACGGCAGTTGAAATGGAATATGGAAAATGAGTCGTTGCTTGATGGTTTTATTAGTGTGTTAAAGCTGTCGTCAGTGTGATAGCGGGAGTCAGAACCAGAGTTGTTTGTGGGTGTGGTGAAGGCAGTGGCGTAACAAGAGGGGGGTCAGGGGGGCAGCTTCCCCCCCTGTAGGGAATCTTGCCCCCCCCCCCCTTGCCCCCCTGAAAAATTGGTAATTTACATAGGCCATGTACTATACTAACAAATTTTAATATATGTTTGCCCCCTGAAAATATATGTGCCCCCCTCTGCCCCCCCTCCTGAAAAAAAAGCTGGTTACGCCACTGGGTGAAGGATGGGTGGTCACATGTTTGAGATGATATGGGGTCTGTGAGTAACGGATTGATGCAAAGGGAATTAAGTTTGATGATGTTCAATTTAGTGTTGGTGAAAAATTCAATTAATGATGCGCGAAAGTCTTCGTCATGAAGCTGGTGGTTAAATGGCACTTCGTATATAGCAGGGCATGACATACTGAAAAGAATAGGTCAAAGGAAAATAATAGCGAGGGTTATAAGAGAGAGAGAGAGAAAAAGAGAGAGAGAATGAGAAAGAGAGAGAGAGAGAGTGTGTGAGAGAGAGATGGGGAAACTTGAGAGATGGGTTCGATGAGGTAGGTTGAAAAAGGAAGAAAGTTAGAAGAGAGCAAATGAGAAACCGGGTATATAAAAGTGAAACAATACCTGTAGACAAGATGTGTTGACAAGTCAGACAAGACTAAAGCAATAAAGACAAGGACAGAGTAAAAACGAATAAGGGGATGAGGAACACAAATTACTAAGGATTATTTATACAAAAACTTAAGTACAGCAGATGTACAAGAAAATTACTTTACTTAATAGAATTAACAGAAAACAGTAATAAAAGTCTTAAGTATTATCAAAAACAGGGAAAAAGGGTTAATACCAAAAAATCTTATCTACAGAAAAAGGCAATTTAAAAGATAACCAGTTAGGTTACTAATATACTGTTAAACAAAAATACCAATAACCAATATAATTGTATATAGGACGTGATGAGTTACATAGTGTGATATACAATCATAAAGCCTTGGTTACAAAAAGCAATCGTATAGAAAAATGTAGCACGCTGCACAGTGAACCCAATGTAGAGCATTAAGGAGAGGAGGCGAAAATTAACAATAAATGGAGAAGGCAAAATGAGTGATGATCAGCGTACATTATGAATAAAAGGGGGTGAGATGGCAACCTGTGCAGTGAGCTTATAATAATCATGTAAGCCAAATTAACAAGGGGTAATAGAACTTAATACTGTAAGACATAGGAAAATCAGTAATATGGCATACAAAGATCATGCAAAAAATATATATTAAGCTAAGGCAATAAGATTTATACCAACATATGATATGCAAACTTATACAGAGAATTATAACTAATGACTAGTATACTTAGTGAAAAAAAATGTAGCACCCTGCACAGTGAATCTAAGGTAGATCAACAAGGAAGGCAGAAATGTAGATAATTACTGTCACTTCTTTATTGAATGTAACATAATTAAACGTTTTAGACAAAGTGGCAGGAATTAGTAGTAGACATCTTTCGTTTGCAAAGTGAAATTGACATGAAAGCTCCGCCAACAATTTGAATATTTTTTTATTCAATTCGGAGCAACGCTAAATTTTGACCCCTGTACAACTGAAATTGATCCTTTTTATTGATTTTTGCTGTTTTAGCCTATAACTCTTAAATTTTAGGATTACAAACTATGCATTTTCTGAATCCTAATGGTTAGACACATAACATTGTATTTAATCACTCAAATCTCTTGTACTTGAGATGTGTTACAAATGTCTGGTAGCTCGCTCCCGGGTAACATGTGATGCATCCAACTTAAAACAGCAAGAAAGGCAACTTTATTAACCCCCTGAGGTCTACCACCTTTCTTAGAGTATTTCTGATTAGCTCATTATATATCAGGATATAACCTTGGAGTAACCAATCAAAATAGACCTGCCATATATCTGTAGAAACATTTAAGGTTTTCTTACCATGTTTCTGATTCGCTAGATACACCAAATAACTCGATGTATAACCAAATAAATCGGCCGGTAGATTGAAAAGTGGGTTTAGACCCTTTTTGAAATCAACTTTTCACTTGCGAACAACCAAAATCACCGCCCAAGATATGCTTGTGATATTTGGACGAAAATGTTGGTTTTTAGTGATTTAACCAATTTTCATAGCAAATGTTTATTCGAGCCAAAGAGTATGCCAATGCATTGAGATGTCTAAAGTAGTATGTAGTAAATGACGACATTAAACCTATATTATGCCGCCGCCTCTTCCTCCTCCTCGTCGTTCTCCTTCTCTTCATTCTCTTCTTCTCCTTTTTCTTCTTACTTTCTTTCGTTTTGTTTTTGTTTTTAGTCTGTTGTTACTTCTTCGTTCTTTGTACTTTTTTTTAAATTCAAAAGTGTGAATGCTACCAAATAGTACGATGAAGAGATTTTGAAATTTCGAAAGAAAGAGGGAGAGGGAGGGAGGAATACTTTCAAAAACACATACAAACCTCAGCTTTCCCGAAGGCTGTCACAGGCACCCAAGAGGAATTACCTTCCACGTAATGCACTTGATACTTAGTAACCCACTCATCTGCATCATGTCTACCTTGTAGGACAATACCATTAACGGTTGTTTCATTACCCAGGTCAACCTGAATCCACTGATGATCATCATCTGTTGCAGCTCTCCAGGCTCCTGGAGATCCAGCTGCTGGGAGCTGATTTAGGCGAGCCGTCTGCCATACCGAATAGTTTTGAATCTGGCTTGAAGCAGTAATACGGCCATTATACGTACCATTTTCTACACCTAATGGGCATCCACAAGACTCAACTGTGTACAAGAGAAGCATGACAAAACCAAACCGATCTACAAAGCTTACATCGTACATCGTAACGTGCATGCAACAAAGTCGTAACTGATATATTATATATATATATATATATATATTATATATATATATATAATATATATATATATATATATAATATTATATATATATATATATATAGATATATAGTCGAAGGGATGGTTGTTTGATAATACACAGTGCAATGTTGAGATATATCAGAGACACAACGTTCGGGTCTAGAAGCCCACGGGAACAAACATGGCCAAAGACTATTTATAGACCAGCTGAGATCGCAATTTGGACCAGCTGAGATCGCAATTTGGAGCTAAAACCTGTAACTTAAAAACAATTCTATTCAACAACGACCCGATAATCATTGGTGTGAATTTGGAACCATGGACACTCCGGTATGGTAGCCATAGAGCGTTCAAAATAATTTTACTGTGTGTGTTGGTATAGGAGTTGGTATAGGAAATGCAAATATTGAAATGGATTTTTTTTAAGTGAAATGAAGTTTTATTTTCGAAAAAAAAATGAATTTGCAACTTTGAAAAACTATTTCAGAAGGTATGATTTATTACATAAAAACATACCTAGTAAGCCTTATATTTGATCACTTTTATTCGTAGTATCAATGATTGATGTCAATATACCATTCACAAATGTGTATATATATCTCGAGGCTTCATCACATACTGATCTCCCACAGAATACATGATCGGAAAAAAACACAATTGAAAATCTTCCTTTCGTAATACGCTCGAAACATACTGATTGCGCCATTTACTACCAGGCAAAATGAAATATCATCAAGAAAACAAAAATAAAATGCGGGGTTATCTAGCCAACACGGTTTAATATGAATGAAAACTTATAGTTTAGTATGTGACGAAGATTTTTTTTCCAAACGATGTCTGAGTTATATAGAACACATATAGACCAGTATGTGACGTATTCATCACGTATTATAAAAAAAAGGCGCAATTGTCGTATCAGTGCGTCACATAGTGATCTATGTCAGATAGCCACAGTATGTGACGCAGATTTGATATAGATCGGTATGTGATGAAGCTATGTATCTTCTCGATTTCGATCTCTGCGATGTAGGTTATTCATCGCCGTGTTAAGTACGCGTGTACGTTATTTTAGTGTATCACATAGTGATCTATGTCAGATAGCGCTGTATATGAAAAAATAAATTTGAATTAAATGCACATACATCAAATTTGCTAATTACATATCTCATTAATTAGGTGTAGAGTTCCAAGTCTGAAACTATATAATATAGGTGGTAAGCACGCGGTCGTGTATACCAGAGGTCCCCGGTTTGAATCCTGACCAGGATCTAAATAGTATCAATGTAATTAACTCTTTTGATTTAATATACGAATTGCTGTTATGTATATGATCTGTCTTCATCCTGAATAGTGCTTTATTTCTAATATTTCAATGGCTTACATTTTTAAACATCAATCTCAATATTGTGGAATACTCCTATTACATAATAGTAATAACTTTTAATGTTTTAAGAGTGTTTGAGACAAATGCGGAATACATTGTCTTACCCCAGCAATTACGTTACAAGTTTAAATGGAAATTGTTTGTTTTTTTCGATAACTTCAAAAGACGTACATTCAGCACTATACATATTAGAGAAGTCGTCCTTTAGATTATTCCAAATTTTAGATTATTCCAAAATAATCGCTTTGTGATCAAATTTTAAAAAAAAATATGTACTTGTGTATATCTACTTGGGTACGCACAAAATGGTTTTCCATATATATTTTCATTTTGCTATTATCTCAAACATGTTAAAAACATAATTTTTACTGATTAACGTTTTGGAATACACGTGTTTAAATGAAAGTTAACAATAATGATAATGGTGAAGTTTTCAGAAACAGGCGAATTCAATTGCCTTACCATAACAACTTAGAAGCTCAAATCGCAAGGAAGCACGATGATGCCAACTTAAAGGGAAGATACGTATCTCTTCCGTTACCACCGGTTCATGAAAACATTGCGTAACTGGAAATTTATCGTTAACATTTCCATTAAAGATCTGTATGTATATAGAAGAAGGAGAGAAGTTGCCATTTTATACAACGGTACCGAAGTGTTTTAAATCAACTTTACAAGGAACATTTTTATGAAATGTAAAGTAATGACTAATGCTATTGCTTACAAAAGAAACAGTGTGTAACGCGTACAAATTGGACAAGCGCAAACACGCGTGTACACAATAGTTGTGCGAATGCAAAAGTTACTGAAGCGTAAATGAGACCACAGACCGATTGCTGTTGAAAAGAATGCCGACATCGCCAATAAGTTCCACCTCAAACTGACAAACCGCTTCGAAGTTCTTCAACATTCAAAGAATATAGAACAGGAATAGGACCAGCAAAAGAAATCCGTCAATGACACTGCTGAGGAGGTTGTTGGTAGGCGCAGAGGGTCAAGAAGAGAACAATGGATTAGCCAAGAAACATGGCAACTCATTTATGAAAGCAAGTGAAACTTCAGCGAGACCAAGCAAAGTCAGAGCAAAGCAACAAACACCAGGTACAGACCTATTCCACCATTGATAAGAAAATAAAACCCCACTGTCGTAGAGACAAGATGGAATTGTTTCAGATGGAATTGCTTTAAGATTGTGAATTAGTTAAGCGGAGCTAATAACTCCAGCTCAGTGCCAGTCAAAGACAAAGATGGTAAATCTTTGACATCAGAAGATGATCAGAATGCCATATTGGTTGACCATTTCAAAGAGGTCCTGAATCAACCCAACCTATCAGCATGCATTTAGACTTTAGTAACCAAGACACCATGGCATCCCTAGATGTTGGCAGCGATCAAATCAAACAGTCCCGATGTTTTTGAAGCTATCCAAGTTGTGAATAATGGCAAAGCACCGAGGATAGATGGAATATCGGCGGGTTTATTTAAGAATGGCCATCAGGAGTTTGCACAACAACTCACCAACTTGTTCAATATGGGCTGGGACTCTGAGAATGTGCCAGAGAAGGGGGATCTGAACAACTGCAATAACTGGAGGGGAATCGCCCTGTTGTCTCTCACCGGAAAGGTGTTTTGCACAGTATTACTTAACAGACGGAGGAATGCCTTGGACATAAGACTACGTGAAGAGCAAGAAGGATTCCGCCCTGTAAGGTCTTGTAGCGAGGAAATCTTAAGTCTCAGGAACATCATAATGTACAGCACAGAATTACAACCTTGCAGATACTGCAGCGTTGGTGGGCCTCAGGATCAGCACTCAAAAGACCAAGGTCATGCCAGTAAAGAAAGAACACCCAATCACTGTGCACGTCAAACCCCAGATTGCGGAAGAAGTGGAGAGTTTTACGTATTTCCAACAAAGGAGACACAGAACAAGATGTATATAGACTGTGTAAAGCAAACAATATCAGCCTCAAAACTAAACTCAACCTTTACATCTCTTTTGTAATTCCAGTAGCCATTTATGCCAGTGAAACCTGTAAAATGACAGAGAAAATGGCTCGTAAGATAATATAGACGTCTTCCACCAGAAATGTCCCTGAAAGTTGCTGTGTGGCAGTTGGAAAGACAAAATTTCAAACGAACAAATACTCCAAAGATCTGAACAAAGATGCCTTAGCATTACCGTAAAAGAACGGCGGCGGAGGATGTTGGGACATGTTTTCCGAACGGAAGACGGAAGACATTCAAAAACATCATTGATATGGACACCTAAGGGTGGCAATAGAAGAAGAGGGATACGGTGACCCCCCTCCCCCAGAAGACAGAATTTTAAGAAGACTGAACTATAATCTTCAGCGATTATCCTATTAAGTGGATTTAAGTGATGCTATAATTGCCTTTTGGAATGGAGAGAAGTGAACACATAAATGGTGCATGCAGCCATATAGCTCTGATGATGTCACGCGTTCAGATGGTGTTAGGGTCAAGATATAGTTTGCATAACAGAAAAAATTAAATTATAAAAAGAAAAATGAAAGAGACGAAGGAAAATATTTATCAGGAATGTCTCTTTAATATTGACATTTTCGCTAGTCTTTGCTGACACCTGCTAGCTTCTTGCTGGCGCCACACCCCATTGTTGAGCATCAGACAAGATGCGGTGAAGATGAACAAGATGAACTGTAAATAAATAAAAAAAAATAATCCAAATCCTTATGAATGGAATTGTCAATACGATAATTAGTTCTGTCTTCGAAGAATTCGAAGGAATGCGAGGGAATGCCGAAGGAGACAAACAACAACACGGAAGGGAACAGTTATGAAAGACCTGGAGACAATAAGTTTAACCTGGAATGAAGCTGAGACATTCTTACACCAAATCGAGGACAGTGAAAGTCAGATGTTGCTGCCCAATGTTCTACTCAGATGATCAGCAGGAACTAAGTCTAAGTTAGTAGGATTATTATTATTATTATTGATAAACTTGTGAAAATATCAATTCAAATTTCTACCCTATATCCAGTATTTTCATAGTTTCCTTGACTTATGACGTCATAGTGACGTCATATTGGGAATATCGGTACTTATTGTGATACCAATTGAAAGAAGATGCTCCTGTGGTACTAAGTTTATAAGAATCGGATGTTCAATAATGAAAATCACAGGGGGTGGTAAGCCACCAGCACTATTGTGATTACTTCACACACACATTCAAACTCACTTGTGCCCATATCTACAGCTTTTCAATGCAGTCCATAGAGTTGGTCCCAATACATGGTGGTGGGTGGATGTCCTGTGGAACGTATACTGCGAATACTCACCACAACGTAAGTCGAAGTCGATTCGTCAGTTACTTTTAGTACACCACGAGCCATGATCTTTCATAGGAGTGCTCCAATTGGCTAGCCGTTAACAACGTGCAGTTCATGCGTAAAGGTTCAGGGCATGGCCGAAAGTAAACTTACTAAAATACAATTTTTCATCATATAATAGCCTTTGAAGGAATTCATTGTAATGTTTTCAGTACAAAGCCATCTTATCAAGACATAAAGGTTAGCAGATACCGTTAGCAGATAATTATAAGTTAGTAAATGACATTTTAGTCATTTTGCGATATGAACTATGACCCAATTTCTGTACGGGTCTAAAAATTATAGTTTATTGCACCCACCTGGTGATTAGTTTTTTCAATATATCAACTTGAAGGATTGTCCCCGACTAGGAATAGGTATGTTTCCGCCGCGAAAAGTTGCACATTAGCGTGTACTGCCTATTTCAAAATGACCGTCATTGTTTTATGAAAAACTGCCTTTGTAATTTCATTATAGATAAGTTTTACCTTCCTGAAGTGTCCAAGATGGCCGCCGGAAGGAGGCATGTTTTATTAGCTGTACTAAAATTGGCAAATTGTTGGGGTAAGAATGTGAGTGATAATATGAGAGCACCAAAAAGGGAATTAATGGCATTTGTATTATTTCACGGATGATCTTAACTTATGATGGCGGCGGTATACCCGCTCCAGGGGGACCCAAATCAAGAAGAACAAGACATAGACCCACTTGGTGTTAAAGGTCCTAGAAAATGCAAATAGAATTGATGTGGTTTGTGTCAAGTCTACAAGGAGGGACAAGAAAGCATTCAATATTTGGGTTGGTGATGACATCATTAGTGAAACTATTGATTTTTCAGAGAGTAATAGAAAATTCCAGGTGACTGGTGTGAATCTATTCATGACACTGGCTGAAAATAAATAGTTTCACTAATGATGTCACTGGTAGTGTATTCTTTTTTCTGGCCCTGTTTATTGGAATGGAATGTCCCGAAAAGATTTGGAGTAGGTTTATCATCTCATTTCCTGGGACCTTTAACACACAAACGTGAACTCGCGCACGGGCTTGATGTACAATAAACCCATAAAACCCGGGTGTCAACCTGTACATGAGCCTGGGTAATTCGGTAACCATCCGAGTTAACAAGGGTTCCGGCGATACAAACAGATGAAATGGCACCGTCCCTATCCGAGACCAGAGCTGTTCAAATCGATACTCTATCCGAACCCCGGGCCAGGCAATATGACCATTGGAATTTTAACCTGGGATTTTACAGTCCATTTGAGCTATTTTATGGGCTGATTTCTGTTTTGACCATGGTATCAACACTAAAATCAACACTCTAACAGAGTCCTGCTAATTTTATACTCTATCTGAGACTGAAAAGTAAAATTTCATTTTCCCTATTGTGAGACTGACAGAGACATAGGTTGAATTTGATACCCTACGTTGCCAGTCTCGAGACCTGCATGCTACTCCCCCCCCCCCCCCCGAGTGAAACTGTGTATAACTGATAAAAGCCCATATAGGCGGCGCGGTGGCGGCCAAAAAAATCTCAACGAAACATGCTGATTTTTTGATATATATAAGACAATGTTTTCATTTTCAAAAATCGTTGGAGCTGAAGAATCAACTCCGCTGTAATGGTTATTTCTTATTTTTTTTATGGATAAATAACGGACGGGGACATGGGGTCATGAGAACACCATTCATTTTCCAAATCGTTGGAGCTGAAGAATCAACTCCGCTGTAAGGGTTATTTCTGAATTTTATGTATGAATAAGGAAAAGTCTTTTGTGGGTCATGAGAACACCCTTGACCGAACATATTAATTAAATCAATTTGTGCGTTATGGCTGTATTGATGTTTGGTTTGTTTTGGTGAGTTGCTATATTGAAAGAGTCTTGGCCGCCATCGTTTTAGCCCATAGCGCCAGCAGAAAGTGTTTAGGAATATTTAACCTTGGTCAAATCAACATGAATTAAGTCATTAATATGCTATCGTTATCAAAAAAATAGTAGCATTGAAATCTTATTATTAGGCAAATTAGGGATTGTTATTGTTTATATTTCGAGCAGTATGTCTCAAATGTATGTATCTGAAAACATCTCAAATATGTTATTATCTCATCCTCGGTCGCAACGCTCGTAAATCGCATGTGTCTGTCTAAAACCCATCTCTTATAGCTCTTCTGGGCGCGAGCAAAAACACCATTACGCATCTTTTAAGAACCATAGATAACGTTTTCCCGCAATTTTCTCTCATACTTCTGGGCAGTTGCAGACTACTTAACACGAGTTGACGCTTGGAAGGAAGACGATCTCAGCAGTAGAGAGAGAGAGAAGGAGCGGTGGGGCACAAGTCAGAAACAAATTTAGCACTTGATGTGCTCGAAAGAAGTTAAGTCAAACCAAATAAAAAATTTGTTTTTAAAGTTAAACAATTAAAAATATTAAAAAAAATCTTCACTTTTTAAACATATTTGTTTATTTTTACTGGCAAACACCTATGACGTCACTGAGTAGTCCTTAGATACAGTCCACGCCCATTTATTATGCTTTTATTGTATCTGGTTGATATGAGCTGTAGTCTTCATGTGAACTATTGTAGAGTCAGTTTAAACCACTTTATATGACCCAAGTAGTAACTAGCTACTCTCTTGGACATACCCCGCTTTAATATTTTTTACATCTTGGAAATGATTTAGGGTCATTGTTAGAAAGTGTTGTTTTATAACATCGAAAAGACGGGTAGAGCTGTTTTCTTCCTGATTTACGTATTCTAGACGAATATAATCACCGCCATCTTTAAAACGAGTCTGTGCGCAAAATATAAATGCTATAAATTCTTTTAGGCGCTCCCAAAATATCACACGAGTTCTTATCCTAACAATTTGCCTTTTAAGTTCATTTAGCTAAACATGCCTACTTGCGGCGGTCATCTAGGACGCCTAGATATTTAAGTTCCCTTCAGGAAGTTAAAAACTTATATCGTGTAGTCGTGGATGAAATTGCTATTTGGATTTGTCATATTGGTATAAATAGATTCATTGATTAATCCATAGTTGAAATAATCAAGAAAATGTAAAAGAAAATGTAAAATGAAAATGACAGGTATTATGATACTTTACATGTTGTACATACTCACAAACCCAAGTCCAATGTGTGTAAATCCCATTGGAATGGAGAAAAATGGGGTGTGCATAAAAAACCCTGCCATATCTAGCGTATTTTTCAGTCGATATATTTCATTTTTTTTTGCAACACGTGAAAGTATATTAGATGTGTTTTATAAAAACAACAAATCTATGATATTGCATGTGATTGCACTAAGGTCAAGATCATCTTTAATCCTTGCGCATTTTGTTGTTTTTGTTTTTGATTCACGTATTATATATTCAAATTCAATTCAAATAAATGTTATTGCATTTTTTCATATTTGTCACATTTCAGTCAATGCCTTAAGGATCATTATTATTACGCAATGTAAAGATAAATAGTGACTTTTTAAACAGAACTGAGTAAATACATTAAATGAAATCGCAGAAGAGGCCAGAAGGATTTTGAGCATGGCCCACCTTACACTATACATAATTAAACGATTAATGTTAGATTACTAGACAGAACTGGACAAGAAGGCACAAGATAGAACAAAACATGACGAGACGAGATAAGACAATGAGATTGACAATTGTTTTAACAAGTTTAGGGGCAAAAGAACACTATATATCGTCACGAATCTTCCAACAGGGGGGGGGGCCCCCCCCCCCCCAAAAACAAAGAAAAAACAACAAAAGGGGGCCAATCGACCAAAGTCACATTTCGAGAGATCGGCGCTGGAAGGTTGGAAGAGAATTAGAACTGCATAGCTAAAAGTGAAACAGTGTAGAAAGAGTGTAAGTGTACATTGTGGACATGGAAACGTTCTTCATTTTTGAGCACGCTTTCAATGCAATATCCTGGGGGGGCCGTGTCAAAAGGCGGGTGAGTCTGGGGGGCAAAAACAAAAAAACGTCCTCTGTTTCTAGGTGAAGGAGACATGCGCATTCGCCTTTTGAAGTACTTAAAGAGTCGATCGATCGCCTCAGACAGTGGGTATTGAACATGTTGAACTACCTTGGCCGGCGGAGGGCGCTAGTAATGACTATGCTTTTTGTATGATTTTCTATAATAGCCGTCATCATCTCTTTACAGGCGATATCCATGAAGGTAAAAAGAGGCCTGATAAGGTTCTATTTTTTATATTTTTGTAATTAAGAATTGATTGATCAATACTTAATACTTAATGTAAAATTTACATCAAGCTATACATAGATTTAATTTGATGGAAACCTGTACAATCTGTATTTTATGGGGTTTTGTTAAGCATAATTGCTGCCAGAATTTTGCTTGTAACATGTTATTATTTTTCCTGTAACTTATATACATAATCAGATAATTGAAATTCATAATAAATGTACGATAATGGTTGATACTCGAAAAATCGAATAAAAGCTCCAGTTGTAGCGTTTTTATACGCCTGGTAAATTGGACATAATTTTACAGTATTTTGCTGTATTTCCAAATTGCAGCATAGACCTACATGGTAAGTACACTAGGGAATCAAAGTGTATGTCCTAACATTTGAAACCTGTTTGTAATTTGGCCATCATAACTTCCATAAACGTTAAGTGGAAGAAAGTGTGAATTTATCTGTTTATTGCATATTTTTAACACATTTAATATTTTGATATTTTTTGGCATATAAAAAGATCAAAGATCACGATTTATTATTGAAGAAATTAAGCTTTATCTTACTATCCCGTCATTTTTATTTTGTATTATTTTCGAGGCGTTTTGACGACCTCTTTTAATTCTCAATAACGAACACTATAGGAAGATTCTATTGGCAATGATAGTCAACTATGTTTTTTAAAATCTTAAAAACAAGCGACTTCGGAGTGTCTCTTGGTACAATTTGAAAGAAATGACATTCCCATGGAGATTATTTTAGTTTGTCATCAAACACACCATTGCGTATATGTTCACCTTTGGAACTCGTACAGTATAGTTGAAACTTTCTATGACTAAAACAAGCCCATTTTGTTTATAATGGCAGTTATTGCCCGGCATTCTACTGCGGTGCCTCATGGTTCACTTGTCTTCAAAGACTGCGACTTTTAATTTCAATTCAAATTGCCAAAATTTCTGATTATCAAAGTGGTATTTATTACATGCAGAATGATAATGTTCTCATATTAAACATCTTTCGTTATTGGTATTCAAGGAAAACATTTCCTCTAACCTACTAATAAATGAGTGTATCGGGTTGCATTTAATTATATCTGTATTTCAATGAGTAATCTTTTAATGTATACCATTAATCATGTATTTCAATTAAGACCGAATTGAATCTAATTTTTGCTACATGCACGCAAAAACTAGGGTGTAAATTTAACACCGCCGGTGTTCTAGGAGAGTCACACCAAGAGGGGTCAAATTCCAACACATTTGGTGTAATTTTTAACACCCGCATTGTGTTATTTTAACACCATTAGTGTTACAATAACACCAAAGGTGTGGAATTTTGACACCCATTTGGTGTGGTCCCCTCCTATAACACTCGCGGTGTAATTTTAACACCCATGTTGTGTGCAGTGTGTACTCAAAATCAACATTACTTTATTGCGCTTATTACTAAGTAATGGTAATGTATACCATTAATCAGGATATTCATTAAGATGGCTGATAATGTGAATAATAATTTCGACAGCACTGGCAAAACTAGGTGTTAAAATTAACATACACGCCGGTGTTCTAAATGAGGATCACACACTCAAGAGGTGGCAATTCAACACATTTGGTGTACTTTTAACACCCCATTGTGTTTTTTAACACCATCGTGTTTAAAATAAACACCAAAGATTGTGGAATTTTGACACCCTCTTGGTGTGGTCCCCTAGAACACCGGCGGTGTTAATTTTCACCCCTATGTTTTAGCAGTGTGGTACTCAAAATCACTTACTGTTATTGCGCTTATTGTACTAAAGTACCCAGGAAATTATCAAGTTAGATTCAATTATTAATCAACTTAAGTTTGTGAAACTCAAATAATATCGTAGGTATGTGGGTGAAATATACAAAGAAAAGAGAAAAAACGAAAACGATGTGAGATACTAATGGTTTTACTATCATTATTGATTTTAATTGGCTGTAATTAATTCATGTAGTAACTTTCATACATGTACAGTCCTATCTACTGAGAATGGGACCCTCTGATATGAACCCAAATACCTAACCACGATACTATGCTACCTGTTATACAGGGAATTATATTAGAACTTGAACTTTATATGCATACTTTCCTTTCAAATTAATAGGATTGCAAATTAAAATGAACTATATCATACCAAAACGTGAAAGGTTTCACAAGAATTTTTGAACTATCTATAACTTAATTACAGCTTCAACTAATCAAGTCATTTCTATAATCCGGTGTAACTGAGTAATTGTTACATTTTTTGCACAATTTACGTAACTTAAATACATGTATGTTTTATGTTACATTTCTCAACTGCAATAAGGGTATTTGTGACATTATTCTCATGAAAAGTATAGGTGTATCATTAACAAAAAAAAACCCTTGTACTATTTCTAAAACAATTAAAAGCGCGCTAAAAAATTGCCATTAGAAGCTTCAAATCTTTACCAATCCTTACCAATTTTTAAACTATTATGGTAGAATAGAGGTTATTTTGGTCAACAACACATGACAGGCTCAACATTGGGGGATGATCCTATTGACGCATACCCCCTCATCAAAATATTGGGGGATAGATCCCCCCCCCCCACCCCGGATTTTGAAAAGATCAGAAAAGACAATACTTGGCCGTAATTTTAAAAATGCAAGCAAAAACGTTTTTTGTCAATTTTCCAGGCCTTTACGACTACATTTAGATAAGAGGCTCCTATTTGAAACTTTGAAATTATATCACCATTATTATTCCCTATTATGGATTTTCATTTATACGGTTATTTACAAGGAAAAATACTGTAAATCATACAGTAAACACTGGCGCACTTCTGCCAACAAAACCCATAAACCACGGCTTTTATAGTTTCCATCCGAATTCACTTGATATTTACCTCGTCGTTTTATAATGCATTATGTTTACCAAAATTAAAAGGTCCATTGTCAGATCGCTAATAGCTCGTCTCCAGGGACCCCCAGATTTTACCCGTAGTGGTCAAAACTTGATGGTGATCAGAAGAAGTTACTCTTTTTTCTCATTACCCTGTGAAAAATTAGGGCTACAGGATGTTTGGTTTGGATGTTATGAGCGAAAATATGCCCCATTTTGGTCGACCAATATTAGTTTTACATAGTACTCTATGGATTACAAGATAATGTTTTAGCTCTCATTTCAAAACGGGTTGAAATATCGGCGCGAAGCATTACAGATAGGGATTTGAGCTGAAGGCCATACTATCAAGATTAAAAATTTATAGACTAATATGTGCAACGTAAAGTTTTGGTTGACATTTGTGGATAGGCCTACTAAGTTAGTGTGTTCGTCAGTGCTTTTTATTTTCAACACATTCAGAATCTCTGTAATAACTCGCCAAATATATATTTTTCAGTGTTTTGATTGAATCAATTTTTACAATATACTGTAATTTTCACAGTAATTATTTGGCAGAATTGTTGTCAGTAAAATACTGCAAAAAATTGATATTTTTAGTGTGGCAAAATCGTCTCAGATACAGCTACACACATTGTACTAATATAAACTTCGACCAGACTTCTATAGGCTACCCAGTGTTGATCGAGAGAGGAGATGAATCTCGCAATATCCCATTGATCGATAGATCACTTAATAAGCTGTCTCACGGTGGTTTTCAGGTACAGCATACAGACGAATACGGATTGGTGTGTTTGGAAGACTTTCATTTGGCGTTTGGGTATGATTTCCAAAAGTGAAAATCTATTATATCTACAAATTACGGGGCACGTGTGGATTGAGCGCTCGTCCGCAATCCAAAGGTCGTGGGTTCGAGTCCCACTGCGGCCAACGTGTTGTGCCCTTGAGTAAGGCACTTTACCTTAATTACTCCTCTCCACCCATGTGTATAAATGGGTACCAGCATTATTCAATGCTGGGAAAGTAACAGACTCGCTGTGCGGGATGAGTGGCGAACCCCCCCACAGCAAACATAATACGGAGGAGTCTGGCCAAACGCAAAGGAAGAGAGATGGGCACTCCGCGCACGAGCTTGCTCGGCACGAGACTTTACTTTATATCTACAAATTGGAATGATTTTGTTAATAATTGGTATATGAAAAGAGATGTGATATAGTATCATAATATGCAAAAAACGCAATTTCGCCAAAAATGTCGATTGCCTGTTGGGAAACTCATGACGATAATTATTATTCTGTTATGACGTCGGTGACGTCAAATGTCAGAAATACCTTCAAACACAATCAATGAGCATTTGCACAAGGGATCTGAATTTTATATAATAAAACAGATTTACTGATCTTTAATTGATGGTCAAGAATTGGTATGTCCAAAAAAATACATAGTAAGATTACACAAAATTTATAAGATTTATACGTAATTGTAAACAAGAATGTCCACTACGTCCACAAGGAAGCGTTGCAGTTCAACGATGATATGTCATAACAGCGAAGACTCCAAAATGACGACGCATAGTTCCATTAAAACTCCTCAGGTAATATAATCCATAAGTCTGTCGATAATGTCCTCATTTAGGACCACAAACTGGAATCTCTTTTTGATTCCAAAACTGAAGCTCTTCTGGCTAAAAGAAGACAGCACACATATCAGCTATTAAGCTCCGGCGGCATCCAATATATAAATCTGGCAAATGTAAAGTCAAATCTACACTTATTGTAGATTAAAACTAGCTCTATAAAACTATACTTGTTGTAGCTCCAGATTACAACTACTGGCGGCGAGACTGACTCAAATCTTCATTATATACTGACTTCACAAAGTTCCCATGTCTTAAAATAGATATTAACCACAGCTCGATAAACATAACCTTGCACTAGATGACCAATGGAATTCCATAATTACTCATCTGAATTTAACATCCTTCAAGCGACAAATATAAAATTTATGGGGAATTCCCTAGATTTGCAATTTTTGATCTCAAGCATAAACAAGTGGACTCAGTTTCTAACAGCAATCTAACAGGTGACCACCTTGTACAAACAACACTAAGGGATTCCCCTGCTCTCTATTTTATCATAAACAAAGTACTTTTCCCATGAGAAATTTTTCTTCAAATAAATTAGAAATAATTTTCAATCAAAATTTTGAGGGTAATATAACATCTCCCTTAAAAAGAAAATTGAATGAATGAAAAATTTTTACAAAATCTGGCTTATAACCTTTACATTCGTGGTTATTGTAAATTACAGTTACACAACGGTGCAATATTTTACACTTTTATAATGTTTTGCATTGCTGCCTTCAGGCATATACAAGGTGTAATATTAAATTTCGAACAAAATTTAGGTAGCTCTGGAAAAGAATCTGCCAAGACATTCTTTCCTTGGATATGTCTTATGTCCATATGTATTCTTGTAGAGTTAACTCCACCTGACAAGGTTTTCTTTGGTGGGATTTCTGGTTTTCATTATTTGGATAAAAATCAAAGGATGTGACCGTGTACACTAGAACGGGTCACTGTTGTACTCAAGTACACTTCAAACTTGCCAATGACAATAAGCAATGCAAGGGACATTCTTTCTCATGTTGAGTAGTTTTTCTGATGTGTGTCCAACTTCTGGAGAAATAACAACAGGATGATCTACATAATTTTCATCTGCTTGCATGAGAACTCTACCACAAGCTACATACTGGCATACAACTGCCAACTGAATTGTTTCTGAAAGTCTGGAGCAATCAAAACTGGCGCATTCATCAAAATTGACTTGATTTTCTCAAACCCTTTTTGGCATTGCTCTGACCCCACAAATTTGCGTTTTTCTCCAGAAGTTGTCAGGGACAGCATTTTCCTGAGAAATTCTGGTATTTCCCGTAATACCGACCATAACCTAAGAATCTCTGAGATCTCTTTACTACTCTGTGGTGTGGGGAATTTTCAGATTGCTTCAACTTTGCTGTGATTGGCCTAATTTGACCGTGCCCTACTACAAACCTGCCTAAGTATGTGACATTTGCATGGCAAAACTCCTTTTTCACCAGATTCAAGTCAAACCTGTCTCAGTGTTCTGCCCATTGTTCGCTGTACACCAAGTGAGATCATCCACATAGCTTCAAATTTCTATGGTCTGCACTACTATGTTTCACTAGTCTTTAGAATGTTGCGGCAAATTTTTGAGACCAAATGCATCTTTTGTATTGAAATCGGCCATCGAGAGCGTACAAAAGGCTGAAATCTTTGGCCACGGTCAGTGAGGGGAAATTGCCAATACCCCTTCAAACAAATCAAATTTGCTAAACAAATTTGGCATTTCCAACTATGCAATCATCAATCCGTCGGATCGGATATGAGTCGGTTTGACTTTCTGAAAATTGTGACCAAACGAACTGAACCATCAGGTTTGGAACCAAGAATCACGGGGAGTCCATTCACTATGCTCTGTTCTTACATTCAATTGTCTAACAGTATTTCACCCTCATTTCGAATGTTGCACTTGATTGGATTCACCTATAAGTATGTCAGAATTTTGCAATTGACCATAATCATTTCTGTGTTTATTGTGGGTTTTGTTCAGGTGGCTGTCATCCCCAAAATTTGCACAATCACCACTAACCCTGGATGACACCACATAATGCAGGCTTAACATTATCATCTCTTCATCAAACTCTGTGAGCATATTTATGTGATATAATTGTCGACTTTGACGTATACCTGGTGTCTTGATCACATAGTCAAGGTATCCCACTTTGTTCTCAATCTCATATGGTCCAGAATACTTGGCTTGCAAAGGATGCCCTTGTATTGGAAAAAGTGCCAAAACTTTGTCACCTGGTTTGAATACTCTTTTCCTGGCATCTTTGTCATACCATGTTTTCATTTTTGCCTGGCTCTGTTTGAAATTTTGTTTGGCAATTTCTGTGGCTCTTTGGAGCCTGTGTCTGAATTGTGACACATAGTCTAACAAATTCACATCAGGATTTTCACACAACCACTTTTCTTTCAGTAGCTTCAATGGTCCCCTTACTTTGTGACCAAACACCAACTCAAATGGACTAAATCCAAATGACTCTTGTACAGCCTCCCTGGTAGCAAATAACAGGAGATGAACTCCCTCATCCCAATCCCTCTCAAATTCAAAACAATAGGTTTTGATCATTGTTTTCAATGTTTGGTGGTACCTTTCTAGGGCCCCCTGGGATTCTGGGTGGTATGCTGAAGAACTGTACTGGGAAATTCCCATCTGGTCCATCACTTGTTGGAACAAACCTGACATGAAATTTGATCCTTGATCAGACTGAATTGATTTAGGAGGGCCTACTAGGGTGAAAAAACTTGGTTAGAGCTTCACTATATTCTGTGCCCTAATATTTCTCAAGGGTATAGCCTCAGGGAAACGTGTGGAAGCATACATGATGGTCAGTAAATACTGATTTCCTGACTTGGTCTTTGGAAGTGGTCCTACGCAATCTATTAACACCCTACTAAATGGCTCATCAAATGCTGGTATTGGTTGCAAGGGAGCAGTAGGAATTTTCTGATTGGGTTTGCCCACCATTTGACACGTGTGACAAGTCTTACAATACTCAGACACATCTTTTCTGAGTGTAGGCCATCAAAAATGACTCCTAATTCTGCCATGTGTCTTTCTCACACCTAAGTGTCCTGCCATGGGACTATCATGGGCTATGCCTATCACTTCCCTATGGTGTACCTTTGGCACTACAATCTGATGCACAACCTTCCATTCTTCATCTACAAGTGCATCGGTGGCCGCCATTTTCTCATGAGGAAAAAAAAAAAAAAAAAAAAACAGCGCATAAGTTCACATTAAACTCCTCAGGTAATATATTCCATAGTCTGTCGATAATGTCCTCATTTAGGACCACAAACTGGAATCTCTTTTTGATTCCAAAACTGAAGCTCTTCTGGCTTAAAAGACGACAGCACACAGATCAGCTATTAAGCTCCGGCGGCATCCAATATATAAATCCTGGCAATATGTAAAGCTCAAATCTACCATTATTGTAGATTAAAACTAGCTATAACTATACTGTGTTAGTAGCTCCAGATTACAACTACTGGCGGCGAGACTTGACTCAAATCTCAATTATATACTGACTTCACAAAGTTCCCATGTCTTAAAATAGATATTACCACAGCATCATGCATAAACATAACCTTGGGTGGCCGCCATTTTCTCATGAGGACACCATTTTGCTTGTAGAAACATACAGGAATTTGCTCGGCTTCCTGTTGCGTCAATGCCCTCTCACCTAACTTCCTAAGTGCTGGGTCACTTTGTTGCTCATTTACCAGCTTGTCATGGCTTACAGGGTCTCCTTTACAGTCCCTAACTCTATCATGCTCAGCGGCTGGATTTGCATTGTTTACCAGATTGTCACTTTGTTTATGCTCAGGGGCTGGATTTCACTAACAGGGAATTTAGTCTCCCCTGAAGAGGGAAGATGACCTCCAAATTCCTCTAATTTTGAGAGAAAGTATCCTCTAAATTTGCAACCAAGTCATCCTCGACGCTCTTCCTATTTGTATGAGTATTTTGACTCGTCGCCTGCTCACTGTTTTCCTGTTTGGCTTTTCTGGTCATTGACCTAGTTACTGCACATGCGGGGAAAATTTCTATTTCCTCATCAAATTCATCCACTGTACAGGGCACCTGAGAAACTATGGGATCTGGGAGTACTTTCCCCCCTGCCAAATCATTCCCTAACAACATGGATACCCCTTTTACTGGGAGTTCTTTTCTAACACCAACTGTGACAGTTCGAGAAACCAAGTCTGATTTCAAATTCATCTTGTGAAGAGGGACACTAATACAATCCATACCTATCCCCTGAATCAATGCACTAGTTCCTGTGGAACTCTCAATATCAAATGGAAGTGCATCTTCCAATATCATAGACTGTGCGCAGCACGTGTCCCGCATGATTCTAATGGGTTTTGGATCTAAACTATCACCTGAAAGTGACACAAATCCCTCCCAAAACAAAAGGCTTAAAGTCATCCCTTACTTTTTCTGTGTCAATTCCCTTTTGTGTTTTTTTCTTGTTTTTGAACAGAAAAATGAACTTTTGACCTCAAAGTTACTGCACAACCTATTGGTTTTGACTCACTTTTGGCTCTCTCCATTTTGGGTGGATAGCCATGTATCTCCCAAAACCGAGACTTTGTATGTCCTGGCTTTTTACAGTGATGGCATGTGAACTGTGATTTGGGTCCCATCCCATGCTTTTGATTAGCACCACTATTTTCTTTGGTCCCTTTTCATGGGAACCTGACTGGGATTTCCCCTCCTGTGTGCTCCCATGAGACGCTTTGATAGAACCCGACTTATTGTTGTATTTGTTGTACCTAGTAAATCCTTGGCTAGGCCTACTAGTATTACTCAACTTGTGTGTCAATGCATAATCATCGGCCTTTATGACTGCTTCACGCAAACTATCAATTTTGTTTTCATCCAAATGTGTTTTGATATCTGGATGTAGACACTGTTTGAACTCTTCAACTAACATCAACTCCCTAAGTTGACCAAAATTTTGCCCGACTTCTTTTGAGAGAAGCCAGCGATCAAACATTTGTTCCTTTACACGGGCAAATTCAACATGGGTCTGGTCATGCTTTTTCTGACAAGACATGAACTTTTGTCTATATGCCTTTGGCACCAATTCATATGCTTTGAGCACTGCCTGCTTAACTTCATCATAATCACTACATCTGTCTATTGACATGGCCGAATATATTTCTCGGGCTTTACCAATGAACACTGACTGTAGCAACAAGGTCCAAGATTCCTTGGGCCATTTCAAGCTATTGGCAATTTCTCAAAATGTAAGAAGTACTTGTCTACTTCTTGTTCCTGAAATTTTGGAACCAGGCGAATATTTTTCGCTGCATCAAAACCAGTTTTCTTGGAAGAGTCTGACGAGCTAGCCTGTTGTTTCAATTTTTCTAACTCTAATTGAGCTTCAAGCTCCTTTTGTTTCATCTCCATTTCCTTTTCTTTCATTTCCTTTTGTATTTGCAATTCTATTTCTTTTTGTTTCATTTCATTTTGCATTTCCATTTCTTTGTGTTGCATTTCTATTTGCAT
The DNA here is from genome assembly GCA_023653785.1 of Ophioderma brevispina. NCBI lineage: Eukaryota > Metazoa > Echinodermata > Ophiuroidea > Amphilepidida > Ophiodermatidae > Ophioderma > Ophioderma brevispina. The sequence goes on from JAMKCH010011489.1 coordinate 49,719, forward strand.
TTGCAATTTTTCTTTATCCAATTCAATTTCCTTTTCTTTCTGTTCTTTTTCTATTTCCATCTTTTCAACTCTATTTCTAATTCCTTTTGAATTTCAAGTTCTTTCAATTTGAATTCATCACTATCACCATGTTCCTGAAGAGTTTGAATCCTTTCCAAATAGGATTCATCCCAAACATCTTCCTGGACTAAGGTTTTAATCAGATTATTTTTGATAATCTGTTTTCTCATAGCATGTTTAGCTTCAAGTCCAAAATGCTTGGCTAGTTTCATCAACTCAGGCTTTTTCAGCTCATCAAACTTCTCCCAAGTTATTTGCCCAATAAACTCTTCTGGATTAAACTCCATTGTGACTGTACTCTACCACACAATATAATATTGCCTAAACTACAAAGTAGTACATGTAATACACACAAAATTTTGTATGCCAAAATGTGCACAATGTTTACAATATTAATCACACTTTTAATGTGTAAATTCTGAACAATAAGGCTCAAATTTATCTCAATTCAATTCCCGGACGAGCCCCCAATTCTGTTATGACGTCTCGTAGACGTCAAAGGTCAGAAATACCTTTCAAACATAAATAAATGAGCCTTGTGCACAAGGGATCTGAACTTTATATAATAAAACAGATTTAATGATCTTTAATTGATTTGGTTCAAGAATACTTAATTGTAAACAAGAATGTCCACTAATGTCCACAAGAAGCGTTGCAGTTCAACGATGATATGTCCGCACAGCGAAGACTCCAAAATGACAGCGCATAAGTTCACATTAAACTCCTCAGGTAATAATATTCCATGGGAATCTTCTCAGTCCTGAAAGTAATTTTGTCCAGCAGTTCAAGACGACGGGGTTTTCCCTCGACGACACTAATATTCTGCAATGCAGTCCAGGTATTCTACCACCATCAGTCTGTCGATAATGTTCTCATTTAGGACCACAAACTGGAATCTCTTTTTGATTACAAAACTAAAGCTCTTCTGGCTTAAAGACGACAGCACACAGATCAGCTATTAAGCTCCGGCGGCATCCAATATACAAATCCTGGCAATATGTAAAGCTCAAATCTACCATTATTGTAGATTAAAACTAGCTATAACTATACTGTATTAGTAGCTCCAGATTACAACTGCTGGCGGCGAGACTTGACTCAAATCTCAATTATATACTAACTTCACAAAGTTCCCAAGTCTTAAAATAGATATTACCACAGCATCATGCATAAAGACAACCTTGCACTAGCTGACCAATTGGAATTCACATAAATTACATCATCTGAATTACATCACTTCACATATATAACTTTATGGGGGAATTACCTAGATACTGCAATGTTTTGATCTCAATGCATAAATGCATAAGTTTACATCTTGGGGAATTCCCCATTTCCCCTATTGTGCAATCTAACAGGTGCACCTTGTACAAACAACACTAAGGGATTCCCCCTGCTCTCTTTTTATCATAAACAAAGTACTTTTCCCATGAGAAATATTTCTCAAATAAAATTGAGAAAATAATATTTTAATCAAAATTTTGAGGGTAATATAACAATATATATATATCCAACATTTACTGCATCATTTCATCGCAGGACTCGTCTGCCTGGGATAGAAAACTGTGTTTTTTCTATTCAGAAACGAGTCTTGGTGGGCCCCAGGCACTGATGGAGAGCCCATCATTTCTTGGATATTTCTACTGACTCTTATTTGTTATGTTCAAGGATTATATCCGACATAGCGTTAAACGTTTGGCCTTTGGCCTTTTTACTGCATGCGACTACCACCGACTTTGTTGAACTGATTATGTAACTTTACAACACATGCCGACGTAGCCCTTCGAACTTTGTACTGAAACTATATTATATTTAGCTACGACTCCAGTCCTTTCCTCTACCAGGTGAGTACTGTAACCTCTGTCAGCAGAACCGTCCGACATTTGAACTCCACCAGTATTTTTCCGGCCAACTGTGCTTCTCAAGATTTCAGCTTCGGCGATACCACCTCTATCTTGTGTCCGAGTGTGTGTGCGGCGGGTGCGCGTCAGTCACGCGTAATACACGAACGTATCTACAACGCATCTCTACGCTGTTTACTTGGAATACGCATTTGTCATCCAGCATTTACTGCATCATTTCATCGCAGGACTCGTCTGCCTGGGATAGAAAACTGTGTTTTTTCTATTCAGAAACGAGTCTTGGTGGGCCCCAGGCACTGATGGAGAGCCCATCATTTCTTGGATGTT
>JAMKCH010011490.1:0-62339 GCA_023653785.1 Ophioderma brevispina
GAGCTGCGGACAATATTCAAGAAAGAAAGAAAAAAGAAAGCGAGATGCGGAATCGATGTATAAAATCAAAAACCGTTTGTAGGGATCAACCGACCAATTCGTGCCACAGAAGCAAACAACTAGACATACAACTAGGACAAATATTCACCAAGGACACATATCAAAGACAACCAAAGGCATGTGATGAATACACCTATAGCAAAGGCGTATACAGATTCTCCTATTTCCCGCGCAACATCCAAGAATGAAACACGTGACGGAGGACAAGACTGAGGTACCGACCCTCGACGCATTTAGACAGCGACTCCGGGCAGCGACTTTGATTTCACCCCTCTATACGACGCATTGCCCACATCAAGCTAGCGGGAGTTTTTTTCATAATGTACTCTGTCGACTTTTGTTATGACCCCAGTGGACCACGTAACACCATAGTTGGCGACTACGGACAGTGTTGAAACTGTCCGACTTAAACCCAATCCGATACAGATCCAGAAACTCTTTGGGTCGTCTTTGCTGTTCTGCGCCAGCTTCTTCAACGTCACGGTTATTCTTAGCTTTTCTTACTTGTTGAGCTTCCTTTGGCATTCTTGTAATGCGTCATAGTCTTGTTTTTTGTTTGTGGAGATTGGTGCATCCTTCATGGCTCTTTCCTGCAGAATCTTGTCTACATATTTTTGCGGGTTTGAGCTTCATAGAAAGTGAGTTCTAACATCGGTGTGACGTCCATTGTTTTTAGGGGAGGGACAGTCTACCTGGGTTTGCAGGGTTTCCGCAGTGACCCAAAAGATCAAAGGTCCCCTTTCCAGAGGTCAATTGCATAGAAATGCCCTATAACATACTATTGTGCTTTATTGACACCCTGGCAGTAAGATAGTTTCCATAGAAGGGAGGCTTTTGAAGAAAAGGAACACAAAATGGCATGACTCTGGAGGCCAAACTTAGTGCAAAATTGTATGGGTGTAGATTCCCGGGTGTAGGTCGTTTTGGGCCGAAGACCATTGCAGAACTGAGAGAAAGTAAATGTGCAACGAGAGATTTCCAATCAAGCAGGTGTCCCTAAAAAACTGAAATACTGTTAATTTTTGCCCTGATGTTAAAGCTTTCATTACAATAACAAGATCACTCATCTGTAATGATTAAGATGAGAAATGTTCTTTGGATACAACAATTGTAAATGATGAGCGAATAAGGAAGAAATGCACTATACACTGTAAAAAATTACCAGTGCAATTTACAGGAAAATACTGTAAAAACTTCCAAAAGCTTACAGTATTTGGCTGTAATTTGGACAATCAGGAAAATACTGTAACTTTATGTCAATTTTCAGGCATATAATGACAAAATCTAAAAGTTGAAGAATTATTCGAAATTTTTAATGAGTAAACTAACACTCATTATACTATACTATGAATTTTTCAATTATACAACTAAGTATACTAAAATAACAGGAAAAAATGTAAATTTTACAGGAAAATCCTGGCAGCAATTCTGCCAACAAAATCCCGTAAAAATATAGCTTCTACAGGTTTTCATTCAAATTTACTGTAGATTTTTGCAGTTTGATAATACAGTTTTAAAACAAAACTGAAAAATTTAAGTATATGCAACGTAAAAAATTGTGGATAGGCATATCTAAGTTGGGGTTCGTCAGTGCTTTTTTATTCCCACACATTCACATCGCGGTTAATAACTCACCAAATATATATGTTTTTAGCATTGTGACTAAATTAATTTTTACAATATACTGAAATTTACGGGAAATTTTGTTGGCAGAATTTTTTTTTTTTTTTTTTTTTTTTAATTTATAGTTTAAAGTATTTTTTTACAGTGGTACAGGGCTGTGGGCTTATTAAAGCCCATATTTCTTTCCGAGTCACTTTGTCATATATATATATATTTTCATATGGCTTAAATAAATATTATATATTATAAACGATTTTACCTTTTACATTGAACTTAAGCAAATAAAAAACACCCCTTTTTTGTAAAGCCATACAAGTTATTTTTCACACTTGTGGTTGCATGCATTACAAAACATTTGATTGGCCATTGGAAAATTATATCTGTAACCAGGCCTGTCGGTAACATGCAACCCATTCGTATTTACATACACACGCTGGCCAGAAGTATTGCAACATGCAGAAAAAAGCAAATTTATATTCACAATTGATTTAAAATTGTATCAGGGTGTCTTGACTAAACATTTACGTAATTATTGTAAAAGTGGGGTTTTCAAACAGATGAAGTTGTCCCAGAATCAAGTCGTGCGACCAAACATTGAATTGATTTCATGATCCTTAAGTATGGCGGGTTAAAGGAGTTGGCTAATGATAACGTGCCGATTGTACTCCAGAAGGAATACAGCAGAAGGAACGTCACAAAATGGATGCCCAAATAGTCGCTAATGAATTTAGGTTTTTCAGGGTCTCTTACTCTAAATGTTTAGGGCGGAAATTGGTGTGGTTGGATGGACCGAAAATGAAGATAATGTCAATAAACGATTGGAGCACGTTCACCACCTTGGACTCGGGAAATTCAATGGCAAGAAGTAGAAAGCGGTCACTTGATAACCTGAAAACAACTTTAATGGCACCGTTACATTGTGCTGTTTGTAATGTAATGTGAACCGCGTAATTTAACACGATTTACGTAAACACGTGCGTTATCATTAGAATTGCATTCAGGTTCTCGGATTTCTCCAGATTTCGAAGGATCGATGTCTTTCCATTGCTTTAGCTCGTTTCGGTCCACACAACCACCATGATTTTCATAGGCGTGCCCAGGAAATTGTAGTGAGGGGGCTGGGCTGCGACCCTACTAAAGAGTTCGAACCATGAGGCGAAGCTAACGGAGCGACGAACGGGGTGGGTCCAGGGGCCCGGTTAAGGGCCATGGTGGGGTCCAGGGGGCAACGGCCCGGCGGGGGGTCCAGGGTGCAGAGCCCCCATAAGCTCCTGGGTTGGTTTTAGGGGTTTTCAAGACCTGAAAACGCCTTCCCTTGTGTACTTCTTCCGACACTTTTGATCCGCATTTGCATGAAAAAAAAATCAAATAAAGTAGCATAAAAATCATCCATTTGTTCACTATTGCTAAGCCGTAGTATTTTGAAGTGGATGTTTAAGCAATTAATTCAGACCATCGTAAGCGAAAGTCGATAGCATTGTTGTACTTGTTTTAGAACACTTGAATCTACGAATCTCCTATCATATAATAGAAATCACTAAGTTAACGCAAAATGATTCGAGTTAAACCGATAGATTTTCGGTTATTGCACTGAGTCTTACTAGATGACCATTCGAATCATGGAATTAATGTTTGCTCAACAGACATCGAAGTGTTTGACAAAATACTTTCGAAGTTACTTATATTGAATAGTTATACAAATGGTATAGGCTTGTATATTACGATTTCCCCTCAACCGAGGTTACCGTGGCTAAAATACACGCGTATTCTTTCTACATTCACACAGTTTTGATGGGTATCTTGAATTATAACGCTTTATTGAGCCTTTCACGACTTTTTATTCGCGAGGGGCACAGAATGCTCTGGAATCCATAATAGGACATTGAAGAAGAAACAAAAACACCCCCCCCCCCCCCCCCAAAAAAAACCACCAGTTAAACCAAGTGTATAATTTCATAATGGTAGCATTCTTTTATTAGATCACTGAGTAACAAGCCAAAACATCATGATCTGCAGAAACTTAACAAAAATCGCAGTTTGTTAGAGCGACAATCTTGTTAACGAAGAGTCTACTCCAGGTCTAGCAGAAACTTCTATACGCCTCCAGTTTCTAAGCTAAAACAGATTGATCTCTTATGGTCTTACGTTATAACCTGTAAAACAATGAGATCATTTTGAAATATTAAGTGATCTTTAAAAAAGGAATACATCATACTCCGTAATTCAACTTTGCACTGTGCTACTTTATAAACTTGCAACCTCAATCAAAACAAGGTATCTGTTGCTTCGAGTCCAAAAACATTAATCTACATCATAACGTGTTGTCGTTACCCATTAAATGGCATATGTAATACCTCATATAACCTTCTCAGCTGTCCCCCGACTCTCGAATACTTCCATTAGCTTCCTCGAAATGCACAGAATCTTATCATTTAAATAAAGTATTTTGAGTGTTTAGAAAGTATGGACACCAAACATGTTTAGATTATGGCTAAGCATTGGCATATTTTTAACAATTTGTACATTTTTAGTTACAAAGCTGAGAATATGCCAACTGCTGTTCCCAATTTTAATACCAATTTCCAGTATTTTCATAATCCCTCTTCTTACAAACCTTTTTAACGCTGTTTACCAAGGGGGTGGTTATATCGCTTCTCGATAATGCATTAATAAAGCAACACAATCTTGATAACCGAATGGATGCTATGGCTCATCTTTCCACTGATACAATTATTGCATTTTCAACAGAAAATCGGTTAAAAATAAAAAAGGGAGGAATGTCGGATTTCCATGTGGTTTTCCGCCCTAAAATGATGACAAGTGACTAGTTTTACATAAACAGAGAGTTTTAGAGAACGCATACTGTGCATAATATTTCAAAAAAATAGTACCATAAAATATATCCTTGGGTGCAACCACCTCCTTTACCTTTTTTCGCGAAAATGACCAGAAAAGGTGAGAGAGTGATTACCTAATAGAAGCTTATATGATATGAGACAGCTTTGTACGGCATTTTCATGTTCCTGTGTTTACAAATTTTTACAGTGTATAACCTTAGGATGTTACCATGAGTAAACGATCTTACATACCTTTCTAAAGCACTCTATTAGCTGTTATTATATTGCAATTGTGCAAGGTTTATGGGTCAATTCTTCACAGATCCTCATTCATCTTTTCCTCTTTTTTGAGTTACAGATCGGCCGACGCCACAAAATAATATTTTTTATATTGTTAAGTTTTGATATCGTTGTAAGCTTTGGTATTATCGTTAAGCTTTTGCAACTCAGTGATTCAAGTTCGTCAACTGGTCATCGAGTAAACAGAGTGCAGAGAAGGACGTAACATTCGGCATTGTCAGTGCTTATATTTTACCAATGTCTTACTAGATGGTTTGACACTTCTATAAGTAGTGGTATGACTTCATGTAGGACGTCTAAAGGGTCCTGCAGAAATACCTTTCAAAAACTAATAAACGAGCCTTGTTCACAAGTCGATCGTGATTTTATATAATTTCAACAGATTTTTAATGGAAAGTTATCAATTGGGCATGTTGGGCAAACTTTTTTGGGAACCTTCATTTTTGGTCGACAAAAGGTGAAAAATCCTGCTATTTAATATAATTTGAAGTAATTAATACGATGTTTTTGGTAAATTATTGATTCTGATTTCCATTTTTTGCAAAACTGCACTTCAATCATTCAACGGAAATTAAATATAAGCCTAAGTGATACGCATTTTTCTTCACTTGAGGATAATGAGGAATATGGCAACATGCGGATGCATTTTTTTCACCTCATTAGTGACTTTGGGGGGGGATCCACTTTTTTGGACAATTAATCATATAGAAGACCAAAAACGAATTGAGACAACAAAATAACACCTCCCAAAACGAAGTGCTATTCATCCTCAAGTGCAGCCACTACCGCGCAGCAATATTTCTGAGGGGGAAAAAGATCTTATTTTCTTGGTCTCGTGACGTCATTGTACTATTTGAACATCCTTTTAATTATTCAGGGTAACGCCGTCAACTCCATGTCCGCCATTAGAAGAATTTTCCCATTGTAAAATTTCAGGGGCTGACATGTTTGTAACATTTCCTTAAGACCAGGATGTTTTGAACTTATTCAGCACTTGCTGCCGTCCCATACCTCCGCTTATATCGACGGTTAGCCGATCGTGAGCGCGAACCATGAAACGATCTCTCTCTCTCTCTCCCCTCCTCAGTTCCATGCAGCTGCCATCGCATTAACACTTACCGATCGTGTACGAGTGCGAACCGTGAAACGAGTCTCTCTGCTTTTCTCCTTCTCTTTTTCCTCTTCTTTTTCTTCTTTTCGCCTTCTCTTTTCCTCTTTTTTCTTTCTCTCTCCCTTCTCTTTCTATTTCTTCCTCCCTTTTTTCCCTTGAGAACTTTTAGGGGGACTGTAGCCCCCAAAAGCCGCCCCCCCCGGGTACGTCAGTGCTTTCTACCCATAAAAATTTACAGTAACCCTAATGAACCCATACAATCCATTAGAGGCTGTTTTGAAGCCATAGCTTTTCAGTATCATTAGTCAGTTTATTCACCATAAACGTGAAAAAACTAAAGTACATAAATTGATCAAGGGTAGGCTGACCAAATCAGAGCAGGGCTGGAAATATATTGGCCAGCCCTCTTAAACAATTACTTAATAATAATTGCAAAGACGTAATGACAAACGACAAACAGAACAAAGACATGGTGTCAATACCAAGACCGGACAAGAGCATGTTGAGACAGAGTGCAGTTTGGCAAAGTCGTTATAGAAGATAAATTTTAAATAAATATACTGGATAATTACAATGAGAAGGACATATAACAACAATGATAATATACAGTATTATTTATACATAACTGATAGTAGATTATAAACATAACTGAGAGTATACGAATATACATAACTGATCATTGAGCCAGTACAGGCATTTAAGGTTACAAGATCTATGAATATTGCCGAGGGTCACTCACTAAGTGAAATCAAACACCATTGAACCATATTAAACCAAATACTAATAATAATAATAAAATAGAATATAATCAAAGAGGAAACAATGGAAATTATACGTGAATGTCTACTCATCATATTCAAGATCTGGATGTGGCTTTAAAGTGAAAGGAACCTTCAAGGGTAGCGTGATAAAAGAGATCCTTAAAATCACTTAGTATTAAAACTCTTAGGAGAAGTACAAGTTTCGAATCTCGCACATTTCATTCCCTCTAACGGGCCCTGTCTTCTAATTGTATGCCTTGGGATCGGTAACAAAATTATAAGGTTATACCATGAGAGACCTGGTCCCGTATAATTAATAACATTTGATTTACAAAAAATTAGAAAACTATAGGTAACAATCATTATTAATACTTATACATAAATCGTGCCCTCTTATTCTTATGAATGTCGTAAACAGTGAGAGTTTTTAAATTGGTCAATAAGTACAGAATGGGTACAATAGTGAGAGTTGGTGCACATCAGTCGACTATTTTTTTGTTAATATGAATTGATTGTAAATTACAGTTATTATTATCTGCCCAACTAATTACAATATTGATGTGGGGCAGTACAAAGACTAAGGACAGGAAAACAATGTAGTGATGGCAGTGTATGGTTTAAGTCTAAAAAGAATTCCTGAGTTTTAGAAACTATATTGTAATATAAGTATTGTGGGCGTTCCAAGTCAGAGAATCGTCGATATTATCAAGAAATTTAGACGCTGAGAGCGTTTAGAGTGGAATGTTCTCAATATAAACTTTCAATCAATGTTTTGATGAACGTTTTGCATGTCTTTTTTAAATAACATAAAGGTATACTTATTAATATTTAGAGACAATTTATTTGCGTTTCAGCCAGGTAGAAAATTTGCTCAAGTTCAAGATTTGTTATCTGTACGAGTTGGGTTAAATTTCTATGTGAGCCAAGTAAATTGGGGTCATCGAACACGTAAAAACATAATGAAAAAATTTAGAGGAAAACATACTATCATTAAATACATAGACACAATAGAGGTCTAAATAGATCCTTGTGGAACTCCGCAGAAGTTGGTTTTAGATTAGTAGATTTGTAAGAATTATATGATGACAAATTGTGATCTATCAGTAAGATAATTCCTGAACGGCACTCGAGGGCATGTCCGCGAATACCGTTGTGAAATTACGCTTGGACAGAAGAATGTCATGTTAATCGTGTCGAACGCCTTCGAGAGTCCAGAAAACAACCAAGTGTATAATTTTATATTATCGAGATTAGTTTACAATATTATTATAGGCTTGGAGAATTGCCATCATGAGAATGGTTTGGACGAAAGCCAAATTGAGAATCGTGTAGCAAATTTATCTAGCAATAAACTATATAATCTAGTGTGACTATACGCTCTAAACTTAGAAAACGCGTCGAAAGCACTGAATTGGTCTATAGTTGAGGAGTTTGCCGATCTTTGTCGTGTTCGTATTCCTTCTGGAGTTCAATCGACAAATTATCGTTTTGTTTTTCCTTTTATCCGCCATAATTAGGAACGTGACATGAAATTCAAACGTTTTTTTTCACTCTCTTGAGGTTGGGGAATAACATCTGTCTGAAAAACACAACTTTGGAATTTAATACGTATTGAGTGGTCAAGATCCATGGTATATTTGAAAATCAATTGTGATATTATGACTTTATCAGTTTTCTGAATGTTGCAACTTTGGCCAGTGTGTGTGTACCAAATCTATACTATAAGATCGAACGTTCCGTCGCCCATTTTGTTTTCTATAGATGCTGGCCATTTTGGACCCGGAGATCGCCATTTTGATGTGTAACCCTATTCAGGGAGGTACGCCCCTTCCCATCGTGTCTCTCGAGGCTCAGGGTTTTTGTATTCAAACTGCCTGACAGATATTTAGATTCATAGATTTGAAATAAACGCGTTTGTAACATAGCTAACATTTTGTAAATCAGTAGTAGATGCGTTTGAATTCCGGTGGTTGACAAAGTAAATACGTAAATTAAGGTAACCGTTTTCTAGGGTACGAGTTTCATCCATGTTTGTTGGCTTAATACCAGGGTCCTTCGATTTTGACCTTTGTGCTATTTCTATGTAAATTAGTTATTTCTTGGTGATAAAAGAGAAAAATAAGAATGCTACTGACTGCAAACATCAAGATTGAAGACTACGTATTTGTATTAATTAACGACTTTCTAATGATCATGTCGTGTTATTTTGACACAGAAATTCGTGACACTTTTTGTTCTCGCTTTAATCTTGATCCGCGTGGCGAGTTTGCATCTTTGATATATTATTTCTAAAATTATTTATTTTTGGGAAACAAACCAAATAAGAATAAGATACCTCATATATCAGTTTAACAATCGATTTAAGCTATTTTTGTACTCATTAATTAGCATCACGATCATACGTATTTTTGGGAAAAATAATTTATTGGTGACCTTCCGCCTGACTATTTATTGAATACAAGAACTGACTGGACCCTCGCGTCCTTGGTAATATAGTGTGGTTGGTTTAGGTATTTCCCTAGGACTTTTCATGCTACATTTTGATTTTGTTGCTGTTTTGTGTTTCAATAGGACCTAAACCTGTCACAAAATGAATGGGTGGCAAATTGTCGGACTGGATGCCCCCTCCTGGGCCATGGGGGAAATGTGAGTAAAGGGAAAAATTTAAAATCGCGTCAACTTGTGTTTAATTGCACTAACGCTTTCGTCCCTCATACGCATTAGAAAAAGTGCTATTTGCATTGTTCCCCCCCCTCCGACCTTTTGTTAAAGCGGTATAGCCTCATAATGTTTCCACGGTCAAACCCTGGGGGTAAATTCTCTCCGATGTTTTTAAAGTGGTGTCAATGATTCCTTGTGTCCAGACTGAAAGAAATCATTTTAATTGATTTTTTGATATCACCATAGCGACATCCAGTGAAAGTTTTCTGGTGAACCGCCATAGACCATTGACCCCCTGCGACATTGTGCTACGTATTAGCAACCAATGTCACACAACTGCAAATAATACATTTTTGGGATACATGTGAGACAATACAAACAACTTATCACCTCAACCATTTTCAAAACAAAATCTGAGCATCGGTAAATTTACCCAGATGAACTTGAACCTTATGGTGGCTATAGCTCTTCTAACTAAAGTCGAACCTAGGCAAATATATTACTTTTTTTTAAGCCTTATAAGGAGAAGAACATGTTCCTGTACATTAAAACACAATGTGACTTATTTTAAATTGTCTCTGTACGTACATTTCTCCCCCCTTGGAAGGGGGCAGCAGTCCGACATTTGCACTCCATCCTTTTTCTGACTTTCTGGTCCCCTACTGAATGAAAACGCAAGAAAATCAACTTTAGCACCAAAGCCTCCGGGAACCGTTCCATTGACATACCAACCCACACTAATAGTTTGTTACTGCATGCACCAAGAAAGCTGTGGAGGTCGATCGAATTACAATGACATAAACATTTAGGCTAAAGTAAAATTAAATCACTGAGCTATACTATTAGCTCGAAGAAAGCGGGTCTGGTTTACACCTGAGAGTGGCATGGAATTAAAGGATGGCCCGATTTTTAAGAGGCTCTATAAAGATTTAATTTGATAGAATTGACCAAGTGATGGCGGTCGGTTGTATAAACACAAATGTACAACAGGGATGTGCCACAGACAAAAATGGCTTCCATTTTCAAAACCGTCTGGCTATCAATGACCCTTTTGTTCTCATTCCAATTTTGGATACGCAAGGGTCGGATTTTTTTTTCAAAATTTCTCAGAGCCCGATTTTTTAAAAGTATTTATAAAGTATCCATTTTGGAGAAATTGCCCTCAGGGGGTTCTCAACACAAATTGACCATGACGGGGTTGGCCACAGACACTGGTCCCATTTTCAGCCTCTGCTATACCAAAATTGGACTGAACGATGTATACAAATGGGTTGTTTTTTTTTCTCCAGTTTCTCAAATTTGTGGACAATGAGTCAAAGTTTCTCAATCGGAAGCCAAAATATTTTCTAAAAAGTGTTGGGAAATTAGTCAAATTTACTCAATCCGAAGCCAAAAGGTCCAAATTTGCTTAAAATGCAAACGTTTTGGGGAAATAAATGGCAAATTTGAGGTAAAATTTGTGGCCCAAATATGTGAATCGATGGTATAGGTATGGGTACCTTTTTTGGCCAAAACATGGTTTTATAGCTAGGGGTCCTACTTCCAATAACTAGCTTGAGGCACGTCCATAACCCAAACCAACCGCCCAGCGGAATTGTCTTTACCCCACCTCTGTAAAGTTTCGCGTCGATATTTCAATCCGTTTTGATGGAGGTATGTGAGAGCCAGAAACATTTCTGTAGGTTTAGGGCCCAAATACCACGCTGACTTTCCAAAATTAAAAAAAGAAAGGAAACGAAAAAGAAAGAAAGAAAAGGGGGCTCTGAACCAGAGCTTAATATGTGCAAATATGTAGCATGGAGATCAATAGGCAAAATCCCAAAACGTGAATCGTAGTTGAGGGGCATGTCCAAGTTAGTGTAAGCTGAATGGAATAACGGATCAGTACAAACCAGAGCTAACAATATTTCATCTTTGTCATGTACTGTAAACATTAATTTGTCACGGAAAGGGTCTTATTATTTGACAAAATTAGAAAATTTGTCATTGCAATTTTTTGAGACATTAAAAAAAATAAAGGGATTTTAATTTTTTAGGTTTTTTCTTTTTTTAATTAACAATTATTAGCTTTTCAAAATGATTTTTTCATCACAGATATTGTAATGGTTTATAAAATTTCGCTTTTAAAAATGCATGACAAATTTATGATAACGAAATTGTCGTTAATTTGTCATTTATAGTGCATGCAAACAAAGTTGAGTGTATGACAAATTATGATTATTAGTTGTTATCGAATTAGTCATGTCCATCAAAATGACAAAATTTTGAATGCATATTTGACGAGTTAGGTTGACATGTAAATTGTCATGTACTAAAAACGACCAATTACAATCAAAAAATTAAGTGCATGACAAATAATGTTTCAGTGTGGTCAAAGCCCAACCCGAAACCAAATACATTTTTGATGGGCCGTTTTACAACTTGGTCCATTGACGTAGTATAGCTAGGGAGGGTGCTCCCAGGACAGTGCGTCGGTCTGCCAGGGGGAGACATGTAGCCCCCCGGCACCAGAGAAACAGTTCTCTCCCCCCCTCCCTGCCAGAAAAATAATAATGATCTTTGGCAAAAAATTCAGTGATTTTGGGGCAAAAAAATCACCAATTTGGCCAAAAAAAAGAAAAATATAAAAAAAATAAAAAATTGATTTAAAATCTGCAAAATGGGTTTCCAAAAAAATTAACTCTTCCCTCCCCTTCCCATGCCCCGAATCCCCCCCCCCCGAAAAAGAAGTAGTGCGCGCCCACTGCCGCAGTGGAAAACGATACAGAACATGCAGAATGGCAGGATCGGAGCAAAAGTAGGCCTACAGCCAATGGTGGATCCAGGGTGAGCAATGGAGAGGGTGTGTTGTGGCATTCCCGCATTTTCTTTATTTCCCAGCCCCCCCCCCAGAAAAAAATAATAGAGCTTTGGCCAAAAAACACACATTTGGCAAAAAAGACAAGCAATTTGGGATAAAATTGGTTAACGATCTGCAAATTGCAATGGGTTCACCCCAAAATGTAACTTCTCGTTACCCCTACCCCGAAATCCCACCCCCAAAATAAGTAACTGCAGCGCCGCCACTGCCAGAGGAACAGGTAGGAAGATGGCAGCAATGGCATCGGATCGGAGCAAAGTAAGGCCTATACAGAATGCCATAATTTGTAGCTCTGTGCCCGGAGGAGCAGAATCTTGACACAAACATGGACAAAAATTGGCCATATTGTACACTAATGGTATCGTTAATTTCAGTCTGGACATAGGCTTTCAATTATGATTTGTTCGTTTTATTTGCACAAAGCGCCACTAAAAATGAATTTTACCTCCGATCGATCGGAAACACCGCGGTATGAAAATATGGGTTTAAGCCTTAACCCACTTAAGTGCATAAGGGTGGTTTTCACTCACGTGGTTGCTAAGACGCCCCCGACACCAAGGAAACCCTTTTCCGAGGGAATTTTCAAAATGAAACTCAGTACACCTTTGAGGGGGCATAAACAAAGGCCACAGGTGCAATATAATTGAGTTCCGGTTTATCGTATGGAAATTAGGGGCAAATCATTGTTTGCGAATGCGTTAAAATTGCTTCAAAAAGTAGTATGATTTTTCCGCGCCTTGCTTCCACAGCATACACATTGCAACATTTTGATGTTTATATCTGCTCAGAAGGACTCATTTACATATATTAAACACAAATACTAACATTTCGTCTTAATTGTTTTTTTGTGGGGCAGTCGTCTTTGCATGGTTTGTACGCCATGGCTGCGTAGTCGTTCGAGTGATGGAATCGGCTTCTTCCGTACCTAAAGGTTATGATTTTTTCTGAGTAGTGTATTTAATTTTGTTTCATGCATATGAACCTACAAGCAGAAAATATTTCTGGCAACAGGTTTTGCTCATTTTGTTTTTAAATCACACTCCGTGGTGCCGGGGGGGGGGGGGGTTCCTAGGGACCCAAGCTACACTGTAAAAAAAATACTGTAAATTTTACAGGAAAATCCGCAGCAATTCTGCCAACCAATTACCGTAAAAATTACCGTATACTTTAAAAATAATTAAATCAAATATATAAAAACATAAGAAGATTATCGAGATTTAAATGTGGTGGAGAATAAATTAAGCACTGACGACACCCTAACTTTGTAGGCCACTATGCAACATTTTTTTACGGTGGCATATACTGTAAAATTTACAGTTTGTTGTAAATATATTACATCAAACTGTAAAATATAAGTAAATTCTGAATTCGAAAACCTGTAAAGCTGTCTTTTACGGGATTATGTTGGCAGAATTGCTGCCAGTATTTTCCTGTAAATAGAATTCGCAAAAAAGGCCTCCACTTTAAAATTGAGTCATTATAGGCCTGGAACCTGAACATAAAATTTACAGTATTTTGCTGCATTTTCAAATTACTTCAAATACTATATCTTTTTACAGTATTTACTGTAAAATTTGCACTGTATTTTTTAGAGTGTAATTATCTCATAAGTGAAGAAATTTTAGTAATTTTTTAGTTTTTTTATGAAAGAAGCGCATCGATAAGGTTCACAATTACAAAAAATTAGAGTTTGAAAATATTTTCGCACGAGTGATAAATCGCCGAAATAACAAATCTTGGTTACTATGGAACCCCCCCCCCCTTAGTCACTTTAAGTGTTAAGCCCTGGTGCTTTCAAGCTATAGGGTCATTCGGTTATCGAGAAGCCAAAACGGGTTCTTGGTTATTATAGCAATTGCCCTAATAAGGCGATTTTTTTGCTTGCGACATTTTCTAAAGTAGGTCTTGGGTAAAAGATTTCAAAATTGTCGATTTGTGTATGTGCGATGGTTTCAAAATCCTGTGATTGTGACAATGATACTGGGTTTTTACAGCCTAACATACGCGTCATCAACTACCCCCCCCCCCCCCGCTTTAAACCCTTTCCCGATTTCCTCAATTTTCTTTCTTCCCAAGAGAGCTCCCTCATGTCTCAGTATTAGCTACGTCACTGGAAGCCCCTTTCTTCGACCACAGTACCCAACGGGGGGGGGGGGGGGGGGTCTTTGGGAGTTCCCGTGCGAGTTTCCTTGGTCCATTGGCGTATAGTATAGCTAGGGATGTTGCTCCCAGACCAGTGGCCCGTGCGTGGGGTTGGGGCAGGGTGAGCAGGTTCCCCCCGGCCAGAAACAGTTCTCTTCCCCCCTCCCTGCCAGAAAAAATATATGGATCTTGGCCAAAATAAGTGATTCGGGGCCAAATCACCAATTTTGGCAAAACAGCCAATTTGGGACCAAAATGATTAAATCTGCAAAAATTGGGTTTCCCAAAAATTTAATTCTTCCTTCCCCTTACCCTCCCCCGAAATCCCCCCTCACCACCGAAAAAGAAGATTGCGCTGCCACTGCCAGGGGAACAGATACAGAACCGCAGACTGGCAGGGATCGGAGCAAGGTGTAGGCCTACAACCAATGGCGGTGCCCGGGTGAGCATGGAGCGGGGTTGGTGCAGTTCCACGCAGTTATTTCTTTTCCCAGCCCCCCCCCCCCCCACCCCCCAGAGAAAAAATAATAGATATTTGGCCCAAAACCACCACATTTTTGCAAAAAAAACAGCAATTTGGGACTAAAATTGGGTTAACGATCTGCAAATTTGCAATGGGTTTTTTTCCCCCCCCAAAATGTAACGTTCTTCCCCAGCCCCTACCCCGAAATCCCCCCACCCCCAAAAAGACGTCAGGCGCCGCACCTGACAGAGGAACATGGATACGGAACATGCAGAATGGCCACTAGGATCGGAAGGCAAGGTAGGCCTATAGAATGCCACATTTGTCAGCTCTGTTAGCCCGGAAAAGGAGCAAGAATTTGCACAAACATTGACAAATTGGCCATATGTACCACCTAATTGGTTATCAGTTGAATTTCAGTCTGGAGATAGTCTTTCAAATTATTTCGTTATGCGTTTCATTTCACCAAAGCGCAATAAAAAAATTGAATTTTACCGGCGATCGGGAACACCGCCGACGTCGGGAACACGGCGCGCCGTTATGAAACTGGGTTTCAGCCTTAACACTTAAGTTTTGTTTTGGGGCCCAAGGTTGTTTTCACTCACGTTGGTGCCTAAGACCCCCCTCCCCAAGAAAACACTTCCCGAGGGAATTTTCCTAAATGAAACTCTACCACCTTTGAGGGGCAATAAGACAAGGCACAGGTGCAAATCAATGAGTTCCGCGTTTATCGTCTGGAAATGGGGAAAATTCTTGTTTTCGAAATGTGTGTTGAAAATTGCTCAAAAAGTAGTATGATTTTTTCGCGCGACCCTTGCTTCCACAGCATACACATTGCAAATCATTTTGATGTTTATATATGCCTCGAGAAGGACAAATTTACATATATTAAACCCAAATACTATTCATTTCGTACATTATTGATATTTTTTGTGGGGGGAGTCGTATTGCCAGAGGTTTGTACAGCAATGGGGCGTGTCGTTCGATGATGGATCGCTTCTTTTCGAGCACATAAAGGGTTAATGATTTTTTATGATTATGTATTGTAAATTAATTTTGTTTCATGCATATGAAAACATAATAGCAAAAAAATATGTCTGGCAACAGGGTTTGCTCATTTTTTTTTCAAATACACTCCCGTGGTTGCCTGGGGGGGGGGGTTCATAGGGACCCAAGCGACACTGTAAAAAAATGACTGTAATTTACAGGAAAATCTGGCAGCAATTCTGCCAACACATTACCGTAAAAATTACAGTATACTTGTAAAAAATTAATTTAATCAAAATATATTAAAAACATACTGAAATTATTATAGAGATTTTTGTAAAGTGTGGAGATAAAAAAAGCATGACGAACCCTAACTTTGTAGGCATATCAAACATTTTTTTACGGGGGCCTTATACTGTAAAAGTTACAGTGTTGGAAAATATTACATCAAACTGTATAAAAGTATTACAGTAAATTTGAATGAACACCTGTAAAAGCTGTAATTTACGGGTTTTTGTTGGCAGAATTGCTGCAGTATTTTCCTGTAAATTTACAGTATTTTTTCCTGTCAATTTTAGTACATTAATCGTTATAATTGAAATTCATAATTGTGTATAATAATGTTGATGCTCATTCTAATTCGACAAAAAAGTCCACTTTAAATGAGTCATTATAGGCCCTGGAAATTGAAAGATAAAAATTTACAGATTTTGCGCATTTTCAAATGACTTCAATAATATATGGCTTTTTACAGCCGATTGTAATTAAAATTGCACGAAATTTTTTATTTTTGAAAAAAACTAAAAAATTAAAAAAAAAAAAGATTTTAGTAATTTTTTTTATGGAAAGAAGCGCATCGATAAGTTACACAATACAAAAAAATTAGAGTTTAAAATATTTTCACGAGTGAGTAAATCGCCGCCGAAAAACAAATCTTGGGTACTATGGACTCCCCCCCCATAGTCAATTAAGGTTAAGGCTGATGCTTTCAAAGCTACATGTAGGGGCATTCGGTGATAGGAAGCTGCCAAAAAACGGGTTCTTGGGTGATAGATAGCCAAATTGCCCATAAATAAGGCGCGATTTTTTTTTTGATTGGCGACATTTTCTAAGGAGGTCTTTGGGTAAAAGATTTCAAATTGTCGAGTTTTTCTGGATGCGATGCGTTATTAAACATACATGTGCAGTGACAATGAGATGGGTGTCAACAGCCTAACCTACCGTCATAAACCTCTAAAATACCCCCCCCCCCCCTTTAACACTTCCGACTTTTCCTCAATTTTCTTCCCAGAGACAGATTCCCTATTCTCAGTATGAGGCTACGTCCTGAGAAAGCCCCTTTTTCCGAACAAAAGCTACTACCAACGGGGGGGGGGGGTCTTGGGAGGCGTGCAGGTCCTGGTTTGCACATTTAAGGTGCATTTGTGATTCTGCACCTTCAATTTGTGTTATGATTCACTTGGTATCCTTGAGAAAAGGGTCATTTTTAAAATGTCAGTCGAAATCTATCGTCAGGGGCCCGTGCGTTGTGATGTTATGAGCAAATGTCTGTATCACAGTGCCCCACAGGCCACTTTGTTGTAATTTCTGTCCGTTTACGGACCGGAAATACAAAATTGCGAAATTTCTTCCAGAGTAGATCGAATTTGCATGTAAGATTAACTTAAGTACACATACTGTAATCATGCCAACGGTTCATTGATATACAAAATCAACTGTTTTAGATAAGTCGGGGGACGAGACCTGTGGATAACGAAATGCCCCTTTACTTTGGCAGTATTAAATGTTCACAAATGGCTTCATAGTGGTGCAGTTGCGATAGGGGCGTCCGTAAATCCGAACAGCTCTTTGCAAACATACCATTTAAGGCAATATAAAGGCAAACAAACGAGAAAATAATAGTAATTTCTCTTTAAGTTTGCGTCATGTGAAGAGTGATAAACCCGTTTAGTGACCGCCCCCATTCAAATCAGCTAGCGGTTGCCCGCGCGAAGCGCGGGCAACCGCTAGTTACCATAATAACACTGTCATACTTTGACCTTTGTAGCTTCTGTCAACTGCGTTTGAAAACTAGATTTGGGTCATAGCTACACAAGTTAGTCTACAAAATATTACTTTTTGTCTAACAGCAAGGTGCTTAGTTACATTTAGGTTGGTACACAGTTTATATCTGAATAATTTGGTCAATCCGGGGGGTCATATCTCTAATTTTTACTTGTCAACATACACTTGATTTAATGACGGGACCATCTAGACAACTAGCGAATTACTTGGTCACTAAACTCGTAGTGAGTTTTAAGTTCACTTGATTTTAAAGAGATAAATTCGACGTTTCGTTGTGTTAATATTAACCATACCCTTTGTGACAAGGGCCTCATAAACATAATGGTTGTCACGGTTAACTTATTATGGAAATTTGCCAAAACGTTTTAACTTTTGGATTTTTGAATGGCCGATATGAGCAGCAAGGCCGAGATTGGTGTTAATGCAAGGGGCAAACAGCACATTGAGCATTTCTCTCCAGGTTTCATTTCACTTTTTCACGATTTTGTTTGTTGATAATATTAACTATTCAGATGAGCAAAAACTAATTTTTCTGTGCCTCAACCAAATGTTGGTAAATAGTTATAGCAAATTGTTAACCTTTAACTTTATTTAAAAAAAAAAAAAAAGACAAAGATCATGAGACTGCGAAGTACATTACGCTATACTTTCAACGATTTTTTAAATGATGATTTTGATAAAAAAATACAATTATAAAGTTGATGAAATTAACAGGCTGCAGGCTATTGAAAAAGTTTGTTGCAGATGTTTGTATGTATATTACGTCTCCTGTTACCAAAACGGCCCTCACCTTTAGCAAGGAAAGGAGGCAGCAACCATGTTAATATTAATTGGTACTACCTACAAGTCGAAAGTGGTTGCAAGTGTTTGCGAAAACGATTTTTTCAATTGGTGCTCATGACTGTTAATATCTAAAACTAGAAAATATATCGGAAATAATGCCGTCTCTCTTGATAGAGCGGGAGCAAGGATTGGGTCAAACTCATCGTTTCAGTCCCACTACATCTCAGCGTTAACCTTGGTAGGGTTGTAGTATGGACCCTCTACATCAATGCAAGGTAGTTAGTGGTGTCGAATTGTTGTGTCCTTGTTCAATAGGGGCCAATTTAAGTTACCAGAGGTCCAAACTTTTAAAAATTACTCCAATCATTTGAAATGTAATGCCAGTTGCCCGTCAGTATAAGGGATTCCAAAATGTATAGTTTGACATTCTATTGACCATTGAGTTTTTAGAGTATTGGGGTTAAAATTGGCTAAAAGTGCAAACAAAAAGGGAAATTTCCATTTGACAGGGGTCAAAATCAGAAGTTGCTCCAATTTTGGTAAAAATGAAACCAAATTGATTCATCTAGCTTAACGGTCAAAATAGGACTAGTGGTAGCATCTGCAATGATAGTGATCCATGTGACATAGCTATGTGACCAAATAGGTCATGGGGCACATAATCAATTGGCTTGACCTTATTTGACCTCATATCTCGGTAAGTAAAACATTTAACTAATCAAAACTATACTTTTTGGGAGTCCTCATTCCTTAGGCATATTTGCCAAGCATTCACCATATAACGAGTCACTCAATGTTGACCCCTGTACAAATTGAGTTGCCTTTTTTTTAATTTAGCCATTTTTTACCAATAACTCTCAACCATTGGTCCATAGATGGTACAACTATACATTTTTGGAATCCTGTGACTAGACGGACAATATGGCATCTATTTCAACATGATGGGAGTAATTTAAAAGTTGGACCCTGTGTAAACTTAAATTGGCCCCTATTGAAAAGTGACACCACAATTTGACGCACTAACTACCTTGCATTGATGTAGAGTCCATACTAACTACTAATGTGTCATACCTTAGATGTTAGGTCGGCATGAACAACTCCCTAATAATTACCCTATGATATTCTGCTCGCTTCTCTATTAAGGCACATCAGTGATTTTGCCTACTCAGAAAATGTAACAAGTAAGGGTATGGTCTCTAAAATCCTTCAAATGATAGGACAGATCAACTAATAATGACAACATCGGACAGTTTAGTTATTGATAAGGAACGAAGAGACAGTAATGTTCACGCATAACATCTTGACAACTCACTGGCGCCAGATGGGGTGCTCGCCCACTTACCCTAAGTTCGACGACGAGCACTTGCCTGTGCTCAACGCATGTGCAGAGTAGCCTTGCCCTGTATGGAAGATCAACCCATACCAGAAGCTGATCCAGCGTTAAATGCCTCCTGCCGGCTTATCACAGGTGCCTCCGTCCACACCAACGGAAAACTACTTGTACATCCTAGCAGAAATTTGCTCCACCAGACATCCTTCGTAGCGAGCGAGCATGCAAGAGCGTAGGCTGGCCAAGTATCAATGTGAATCCCCTATGTCGGGACATATACCTGCTGCCACCGCCTTAAATCTAGAGAGAGTTTCTTAACAAAGTCAACCTCTTTGAAACAGTCTCTAAGGAGGTCAATAGAGTCGCCTTGTGGAATAACGACTTGCCATCAACCAAGTAACATCTATCGTTATTGAACTGTGAGCATCTCCCACCTGAGCTGACTCCTCATGTGCTGAATGGCGATGCCTCAATATAGATTGAGAACCAGAACTGGGGGCCTATCTAAGTTTTCCCTTGCAGACGTGGGGCTATCTTGAGCATATCAGGAGACTACCTGTGGTTGTGGAATCAGCACCACAGACATGGAACACCTCTTGTCTGCCCACTGCTGGAGCACAACAATGCACAAACAAGGACCTTGCGGAATTCAATGAATCAGCCAGACGTTGTATCCAGCTCTGGCTGGATCATATTTGATAACCACACATTGGTTTTGGGACACGATAAGAAGAATTTAGTATTAGTGCGCGTTCGACACTTTACACAACACGTAATTGAATGGAGATTCGTATCTTTGCTGCCGTTTTCTTCTTTTCTGTCAATTTTTCGGTAAAGAAAGACTGCGAGATTCCGCAGACTTACCCTTCACTTTTTAAACTTTCCTGCACATTTCAGGTATTTTGACGTCCTTCAGATAAATCACTGACAGTGTCTTTAAAAGTCAATGCTATTAATTACCAAATACTGCCCATAGAATTTCGCGGCTCTGCCTCGTGCTTCACATACCGTCCACAAATACCAGTTTCGTTGCTATTGGTCATTGGGCTGCTCCTACCAAAAGTCTACCTTGTTCTTGTCATTAGCACATCGAACGATATGCAAATGCGGTAACTAAGTTGGTGATGCACGCATCATTTCAAACTAACTAGAGCAAATAAAATCCAAGCGACGCTACCGTGAGTCTTCAAAAACTTTTTGGTACACAGTCCACTGGTCGCCCGGGGGCCCACTTGTATTCCAAGGTGGATATCATGCTCGTGTTTGGCCTCCCAAAACGTACAAGCGCGTATTTCACTTGGCAAACAAACACCCTAAGCACGTATTTTCGGTTGATTTTAACTATCCTAAAACAAGTATTTGGGCTTGAATTTGCTACCTAACAAGTGTTTTTGGCTTAATTTTAAACCCTAAACAAGTAATGTTGGCATACAGGTTTAAAAATACCTCTAAACCAGTATTTTGACATCATTTTGCTCCGGGGAATTTTTGCTACCCTAAACGAGTACGTTTCATTAGAATGTTCCTTTCACACCATCTTCACCATTTCCACGTTGCAGGCTAGGGAGCTGGCCCTGATACAGGGAATTTTTTACACATGATTTCATGACGTTTTTTTGATTTCATCTCTTTTGGTAAAAAGCATCAAATTTACGCATTATCTACCGCTTTCTACCGCTAAAATTTAAATCATTACATTTTAAATTCAATTCTTTTAAAGATGTCCGTATTTCTTTGAAATTAATGGGTCTTATCGGGTGTCGTAATTGGACAGTTTTTCCTGCATATTCAGCCATCCATGACCGTAAACAGTAAAACCCGGACAAAACCCCGGGAAAAATTTCAAATCGAGTCAAATTGTGGTTTAAATGTACACTACAGCGTTCGGTCTCTCATAAGGATAGAAAATATATATTTGCCTAGGTTTCGACCTTTAGTAAAGCGCTATAGCCCCATAATGGTTAATGGTCATCCGGAGTTAAAATTTAACCCAATTGCGGCAGATTTTTTGAAACTGGTGATACGTTGTTTGTAGTGGCTCACAGTAGACCAAAAATATTTATTTTACAGTGTGTGACTTTGGTTGGCTATTTACATACCAAAATGTCGCAAGGGGCTACATGGTCTATGGGGGGCACCAAACTTCCCTGGATTTTCGCAGGGTATTACCGAATCAGTTAAATGCATTTTCTTTTTTAAAAATTTTTCCCTGTACTAATTTCCGCCCTTGAAAGAAGGGGCATCAGTCCGAAAATTTGCACCCCATCATTTTCAGACAGTGTAGGCCCTATTGAAACCAAACAGCAACAAAATCAATTTTAGTATGAAATCAACGGGAATACACACCAACCACACTATGACCGTTTAGTAAATATTTTTCAACAAATGACCCTTGTAAAATGAATCTATAATTATTCTATTTTGGACACCAATCTCTGAGATTTTAGTTATGAATTACACAATATAATGTTCTTAATGTAGGAACGTTTGGCATTTTCCCAGTCTACGAACCATGAACGGTCGCTTAATTCAAATTAAAGGAATCAGTTGGGGGCATTTGCATAGGCATAAGAGCTGACTGAACCTAGTCAGGAGAACCACTGAACCCCCAGCTTTATATGGGTGTTAAAGCTCAGTGATCGCTAGTGGTAATACTAAATGAACCAATTGCAACCTCACCTGCAGACTCCCCCCTGGAATGGGAACGAGCCAAATTGCAGGTGTTAATGTCACCAATGTCTACAAGCCCCCTAATAGTCCAGGACTACAGACCATGCTGACCTTGTTCTACCATATATATAATGTTTTTCACCAGTTTTGAGACCAGTTTGTCCTGCTGAATCTGAATCCGGATGGATGACAGACGAAAAACCTTTGAGCATTTTCGAAGAAACGCAGAAGAAAAATCAAAAAGGCCAACAAAAAACTTAAAAAACTCATATGTTAATTATCTCCAAAAGTTGTATTTTTTTGCTTGTCCAGTCAAAACACGCACTGTGACCAATTAAAATATTGCCATTCATACCACCTAATAAGAGATCCAATATGGTTGCCAATACAACAAAGCATCTGATATTTAATCTAATTTTTGATGAATTAGTAACTTGGCGTATATACTAAAGCTTTAGCAATCAATATATTAATTGAAACCATTATGAACAGCTTTCAAACAATTTGATAATAATCAAATCAAACCATTCAAGATGGCCTCCAAATGGCAAAATTCATTACTACATATAGCCCAGAGCTGCCATGTTTGTGTATAATCAAATGGTTGATATCTGCAAGCTGGCATCCTAGATAGGCATTGAATATGGCTGTAAATGTCAATCAGAAAAGGTAATTAATTCATTCACGTGTAGGCTAAAGATATATATTTTTGGTTTTTAGTTGGATTATCACGTTCAAAAAATCCCAGAAAGGCCCTCCCTTTAAGTGTCATCGAGTCGTTTATTCACCAAATACCCAATATTGGATAGCAAGGATGCCCAAACCTACCAAAAACAAAGAAACATCAATCTCTTAGATTATTAGTGATCGAATTTTCGCCGCCCTTGTACGTGCCATTTCGAGCATATTGGGTGCCCATCCTGGATGGCATCTTATACGGTATCGATTCCTCTGATTACTAATGATGTGGAATTGATATGATTGACTTACAGGGATATACACAAACAGTACTTGGTTAGACACAGCTATCGATTATAACTATCTTATAGTATAGGAAGCCATATTGGATCCGATAATGAAGGAAATTTATAATCACATTTAAAAAAAAAAAAATTTCGTATGGCTTTACGGGGGTATTTAGCCCTTTGTGGCATCCCGTCAGAAATAACATGTTCCAAGTTACTGCAACTCTTAGAAGTAGTCTACATTTATATATAAAGGCAATTACCCTTGACAAATTAAATGCTGTTAACAAAAAAATGTCATTTACCGTTGCCAGGGCAATGGCGGCCATAGTGGATCATGCGTTTCGCTAGGGTGACTTCTTGCCAAACTCATTAGCTCGAAAATTAAACAGCCTATGAACATGAAACAAACTGCATATGAATCTTAAGATAATGGGATGGTCAAAACATAATGATGAATCTATCACTTTTAAGGGGGGATTAATCAAAAATTCATGTCCAGGATGACAAATGTGAGCTCACAGGTTACGCTTTGTGCTGAAATTTTATGATAACTTCAAAAATTGTTTCTTTTCTTAGGTTTAGCCCACAGAACACAGTTTCAAGTGTATTTGTGCCAAGTTTGAAGTTCATAACCCCTATACTTCTCCAGATATTTGGTTTGCAAGCATGCAACATTGGCGAAAACGTGATTCGGAGAAAATAAGCCAATAAGTTTTGTATTCACTTTTTAGCTTTGTTTTTTCTTTGTTTTTTCTTTGTTATCTGTTTGTAACCATTATTGTCTTTACCATTTATATACCTAAACATGACTTTAATAAAACTACATCATAGTTTGTGAACAAAAAGTAGTATACAATCCTAAAAATATACTTATTCCTTATTTTTGGAATAAAATGCCCCCAAAAACAATAAAATACATAAGAAAAAGTATAACATGCATTTCTATGTAAAACGGTCAGAAATGCGCAACACATTTTCTGGGTCTCAACTTATTCAAAATTATGTATTTTCTGAACCGTATACCCGATTTTGACCAAATTAAGATCATTTTAAAGTTGAAATCATGCTTATTGTAATAAAAGAACAAGTGAAAAATGCATTTTTGGACCACCCTGAAGGGCTAAATACCCCTTAATTAATTTCTTGACTGCCAAAACACCACGATAGATACCAAATTACCAACCTGCAATTACCAATCAATGCATCTGTAGCCTGGACTATAACCATCGGCTTCAAGCAGACTCTCTACCCACCTATGGTGCACCTTGCATTTACGCTGGTGACTTTAACAGTCACAGCATTACCTGGGGTTACAGGAATACCAACCCTGACGGAGCTACCCTAGAGGACTGGGCTTCCAAATCTGGCGTACAAATTCTGCACGACCCCAAGCAACCAGACAGTTTCTACTCTGGAAGGTGGAAAACAACTACAAATCCCGACCTTGCTTTGCAAACATGGACACCATCTCTGTTCACCGCACTGTTCTCGACCGCTTTCCAGAGTCCCAACACAGACCATCACAGATCGCTCAGGAGAGTCTTGCTAAGCCTGTACCAACAAAGCCAGTGAAAAGGTGGAACTTCCGCAAGGCAGACTGGGACCAGTTTAAGAACCTGGTGGATTCAGAAGTGCCCAACCTCCCGACACCAACCTCCTCCAACCTGGACAATTCTTACATAGCACTGTGTAAACTTTTTATTAATATCGCAAAGAAGACCATCCCACGTGGCTGTCGTCGCAGTTATATCCCATCCTGGGATGAGGAATGTGATACTCTTTACAATGATTTCCTGAATTCTGAACCCGGGAAGAAGCGTCATCCAAGGCTTCAGATCTGACAAACTGCTTGAGCGCTGGGAGGAGACGGTCCAAGGAATCGACTTCACTCACTCCTGGCTGGCTGGCTCGCTCGCTCACTCACTCAAGGCCTGGAAGACTATAAACCGCCTCACCGGCAGAATTTCCAAACCATCGAAATGTCCAGTGACTGCCAACTCGATCGCTGAGCAATTCCACGCAAATGGTCGTTTCAAGAACATTGATAAGGATCACACTCGCTCTGTCAAAAAAAGAGATCACCAAACTTCGTCGAGCCCCCGGTGTGTGGACGGGTCCCTTTCAACATCCTTCTCACTAGATGAGCTTACCTCTGCTATCAGCCAACTAAAGAGTGGAAAGGCCCAGGGGCCTGATAACATACCAGCGGAGTTCCTGATGCAATGCGGCCCACAATGTCTTGAATGGCTCCAGGAGTTCTACACATGTTGCCTTACCAACCAGTCCTTACCCAAGATCTGGAGGAGGGCTACTATCTTCGCAATCATCGCACTCCCCAAATCAAACAAGCCTGTCGACTACCCTAAGAACTACCGCCCAATATCACTTCTGTGTGTCTCCTTCAAACTCCTTGAGAGGATGATCCTGGCCCCGCTAGAGCCCGTCGTCGAACCCCATCTGCCTGACGAACAAGCAGGATTTCGCCGTGGCCGGAGCACTGTTCACCAGATTGTAAACTCACAAATGATATTGATGAAAGCTTTAAAAAGCGTCGTAAGGCAGGCGTTATCTTGGTGGACCTTACTGCAGCATACGACACCGTGTGGCACCAGGGGCTGACACTCAAGCTTCTCAGGACCATCCCGGATGGTCACCTTGCACAATTCATATGTAACATGCTTGCAAACCATAGCTTTAAGACCAGTGATGGGCAGAGTAGTCGTCTGCGTCGTCTGAGGAACGGAGTACCACAAGGATCTGTACTGGCTTCCATGCTGTTCAACTTGTATATCAGCGATTTACCTCAAACAACATTGCCCTTCTCCACTCGGACAGCAGCTGGACAGAAGTAGAAAGTACACTTACTGCAGATACATCTCAAGATATCTCTTACTTGCAGCATATCTCAAGACCTGGAGACTGAAGCTGAGCGAAGCCAAGACCACCGCTACTGTCTTCCATCTCAACACCAAAGAGGCTCATCGCCAGCTTCAAATCAACCTCGATGGAGCACCTCTGCCATACAATCCTACACCAACCTATCTGGGAGTGAAGCTTGACTGGCAGCTTACTTAATGGCAGCACCTCGAGTCCGTATGCACCAAGGTATCTTCGAGGAATAACCTCCTGTGCCGACTTGCTGGATCCTCATGGGGTGCCAGCCCAATGACTCTACGCACCACCGCCTTGGCTCTGGTCTACAGCACTGCTGAATATGCCGCCCCAGCATGGTGCAACAGCTCTCACACAAAGAAGCTGGACAAAGTAATCAACAAGACCTTGAGAACCACTGGTTGCCTCCGTCCTACTCCATCTGAGTTTCTACCAGTGCTTTCATGCATTGCACCTGCAGTGCTTCGGAGAGAACACTACATGCACAAAATAGTGAATAAGGCTCTGCTGGACAACAAGCACCTGCTGCATAACACTGTCAAAGAATCACGCCAGCTCAGCAGACAGAGACTGTGCTCTCGTCGACCTTTCTGTCAACACGCTGCTGAACTCTCCATCTCCCCATTCAACATCTTACAGACATGGAATACTGCCTCGCTAGATACTTCAAAGACCAGACCAACTCACTATTACACCTATGACAGAACTACCACCTGGTAGCAATCTTCCACGCAAGGAATGGGTCACCTTAAACCGGATTCGCACAGGAGTCGGTCGCTTCAACAGCAATAAGCACTGATGGGGGCTGCAGCCATCACCAGCCTGCCAATGTGGTTATCCATCACAGACTGCGGATCACATTCTCAATGAGTGCCCTACCTTTCGTCCACCGGTGGACATATACTTCTCAAACCCCAACCAATCAACAGTGAGCTCGCTCCACCGTTTACAACATATTTAGCTGCTGCCTCATACGCAAGAAGAAGACAGACTGCTGTACTGTACGAGCCATAAAAACATGGTATACTCTTAATTAGATGGTTTAAAGAGACACACACAATCATAACGTTAAATAATTGCAAAGAATATCTGCATTATAATTATGTTGCTATGAACATAATTTATTAGCAATAAATTATACCACAGTACTAGATTATATCAGTACTGTTATGTAGTAATGTACATCTCATATTATACAAATCTACATTGCATTATTAACTTTTGTCTAATTTCACATTTCTTCACTCTTTCATATCTCACCAGGTTAGACTTCAAGGCATACACAAGGTCTGGGGATAAGAACTACATGACATGGGCTAATTCTCCTTAGGAGACCACACTCAAATGTCTGAATCTTTCTCAATAGGTTAGTAAACTGTATATCATCAGAACCTTTGGCCTTAGTAATGTATCTGCCTAATCTTAATGCAGATATGATTCTTGAACCTCTGGTTTTGCCCGATAACCAGATATCACCTGAGAAGGTTTTCACATATCAATTTCTAAGTGCTCCTTTAACCATATTTGAATTCATTATTCTGTGAGTGGCAAAATCATGAAAAAGCAGATATATTTGACCCTGTGTAACCTCTGTACAACCTCAAATGACCATTCTTGTAAAAATAACTTTTGTTTGCAATATATTTAAGCTATAAATTCCAGTGGAAAATACATGATTTTGTATTTTTAACTAAAATTTTCTCATCTCCCATAACATAGATTAATGACACATTTTGAAGAATCTTTGTATGGTGATAATATTACTAAAACCAAGGAACAAAGGTATTAAAGAATCACTTGCTCTTGTATACTAATCAAATGCAACTTCTACTCTCAGGAAACATGATGATGAGAGGTATGTAAAACACAGATAGTGTTTGGAATTACGGGTTGTCCATTTCTTCAAGTTATTTTCACAAACCCATACAATGCATATATATTTTAGTTACATTTTCTTCTCTGGAAAGCATACAAAAGTATATCATGATTTAGGACCGAAAGTCAGATTAGTAATTCTTCAAGCATTCATTGACAAATTCAAATCCTTGGCAGAGTTAACAGAGTAATTAAAAGGTAAAATATCAAAATTCTAAAACAATTGATTGCAATGGTGTGGTGGAAAACGGATGTATACAACAAACAGAAGAACTGATGAAATTCACCAAAAACCTATATGCAGGTGTGTTTAAAGTGGCGAATATTAGACTCACCCATAGCAAATGTATATAACACTTAATATTAAGTTCCCTTTATTTTCTCTTAATGAATGTCTTATTTTCTAAGCTATTTATTTGATTGGAATGAACTTGACACACACACCATCAAAGTGACCTTACCAATAGTGAGAATGTTAATCTAACAAATACTTTCATACATGTATACAAGTATACAATGAATGAACAAAATATACCCTTCATCTTCATAAAAAGGACAGAAAATAGGGCTAATTTGAGTGAAACTTGGTGATGAACATCACTGACTGACCCCATCCCTACCCCATCTGCCCATGACTCACTAAGTGCTGGAGACTTGAAAACAACTGTACAAGACCAAGCTGAATCTCTCAAATGCTTGCAAACCACCGTATCCGACATGTCGGCCAAACTCATGTCTATCCCTGCCCCAGAACCACGACCCATCCCCGCCCAGATCCCCGAACCCATGCAGCCTGAGCCATCATCTCCAAACACGCCAAGTGATGACCGTAAAACCGCGGGTCACAATCAACCTACCACGGCTACCGCTAGCAAGTGTCTACTAATCGGGGATAGTATGCTGAGAGACATTCATGAACGCGGGCTACAAGACACTAAAATAGAGTGTGTTAGCGGTGCAAAAGTGTCGACAATACATCAAAAGCTAAAGGAAACAAGAGTTGAAGACTTTGGAACTGTTATTTTACATGTAGCAACCAACGACTGTGTGTCTCGAACCAAGCAGAAGAAAGCGGAAGAGACATACAACAAGATGATTGAGGACATACAGAGGAGGGCTCCAAACACGGCGATTGTTGTTTCATCTGTCTGTCGTGCCCGCGTGTTGAACGATTGTAATCACAAACAAAGTGGACAATATAAATGCGCGTATACACCAAATAGCAGTGAAAAGGGGTGAGCTTTGTCGATAATGACATACTATAGACGTCAAAAACAAGCACAGCATACGTGCTCCCTACCGTCGCGGACACCACCTAATAAGAAGGGCGCAAGGCGTTTGTTACAAAAATATCAACGACGCGCACCATATCATCAAGCCTAAGAAGCCGAACGCTCATGACGATGGAAGTTTTCCCCCAATCCCCGCCCATATGGGTGGTCGTTTTCACCGCTCGTCCCGCGCGACTCAACCGTACAAGAAATAGTCGCCGTGCCATGATTCAGGTTAGAGCCATGACCTCTTCCATCGCCAAGCCAGAATAGGCAAGGGTGTTTTCTTCGTGGTGTAACAATTCAGTCATAGTGTCGCCAAGAACGCTTCCATGGTAACATATCACTTGTACCATTTGCCAGCGGGAGGACATGGCTACTAATAATTTCTACCATCCAGAATGCCGATTACACATTCACACGAGGGACTGAGAAGCTGGCCAAGTGCGTGCCGGCACCAGAGTAGGCCCTACAAGTTGTTGGGCCTGCTTTCTAACCACCTGTAACTTGCCCGAGGACATGGACATTTACTCTGTTTTTAATTGATGACTGGATGTTTCAAATATTGATTTTTATGATGTTCTGTTGTTAATAATCATGTAATGTCAATACCAATGCCAATAAGGTAAATATCTATCATGTCTCAAATGCAATAGGAAATACTGCGCAGTCTACTGTAATGGTTGTAGGAGAAAGAAGAAAATTCGTCGTGGTAACAGCAACAATACAAAACCCAGTGTAATCTTGCTTTTAACAATGTAAATCGTAATAAGACAAAGGTCTTACGAAGTTGCAAAGCTACTTTGACCCAAAACTAGATGTTGTGGGTGTCGCTGAGACCCTTTTTTGAAAAGCGAAGATTATGTCAACAGTAACGGCTATAAATGGTTGGTAAAAAATAGAGTCATAAGGGTGGTGTGGTGTTGGCTTTCTCGTTTCTGATAGTGTCATTATACTGAATAATCTTTGTAATTCCCAATCCGACGAGTCTGAGAGTTGTGGATCAAATCAAAATTGGCAATGATAATATTAACCTGGCGGTTGCGTATTTTTCCGTTCAAGGTACCGATCCCGGACTTGTGTAGTGATTATACAACCAATTGCGAGCAGATATCCATTCAATTTAAAATAGTACGGAATGATTCCGATCCGCACTTCGTATTATGGGGACTTTAATGGGAGAAGTTGGTGATAAATTTTTGGGTGGGACGCTGTTAAAATAGCAATGGCGAACTTCTTTTGGATTTTGCCGATGACGCTCGGTCTAAGTATAAAGAATTGTACCCGCAAATGCAAGGGTAAAATTACATGGTTTAGGCAACCCACACTCCTCATGTATTGATTATTCCTATCGTCTGACAAAACTGAAATGATGCAAAGAAATGATTGTCGACGAGAGCTCAAGTTTAAATTGTAGCGATCACAATTTTCTTCCTTACGAGGCTTGAATTTCATGCTGTAGGCAAGAGAAAGTGTAATGCAAACCATCCTATAAGAACCTGGACATTGCAAAAGATCAAGACTGGTCATTGTAATCAAAAAGCCCTTTCAGAGCGTTCAGTAATTGGAACCCGGATGCCTTTACTGAAGCTAATTCTCTCTGGAACCATTGGAAAGATAAACTCCTGTCGTGCCTTCCTTTGTTATTGGGGTTTCAAAGAAAATCTAAGATCAAAAACAGTGGTGTGCATTCGGATGACGCAATAAAGGCCAGGAACAGCTGTGTAGGGACATCGTAACTGGTCTAAGCAGAGAGTCAAACAATGCAGAGGGGCGCCGCATAATTGTCGGATTCTAAAATAAGAAGCATCGGTAACGACCCTTAGTCACAAAAGATTTCTCAAATGAGGTTTGAAAGAAGTTTGAAGATTGCAAATGCAGGCGGCCCCTCTTGTCGGGATTTTTGGAAGGAGCTTAGAGGTTCTAAAAAGAAGGGATTATCCTTCGTTCAATAAGCTTCCTAATTCAACAACACTGTTTACTGATAGAACTAAATGAAACACGAACAATTATGCAATATTGGCATACACTGGGGGAAGATGACCTGGCATTGAAGAAGAGTAATCACATACACTTAAAAATTCTTTCTTGCTAAAATTAGAAGGGGTACCTATGTGGACTTGGCTATAGGTCATCACGGTCACTGTTAAATGATGTTGATATTTCTATAGATGTTGTTAAATGCTCGAATCGTGGAATGCTAAATAAATAAATTCGGCCAGGACCTGACATGATTACGAACGAGCTTCTCAAAATGGTGTATTGGTTTTTGCACACTTCAATTCATAAACTTTTCAATAGCTTCTGACTTTCGAAAAACGCCAGCGCGTGGAACCAGGGTATTGTTATCCCGATCTATAAAAAAGGGTAACAACAACGATTTATAGTTATATGGCATCACTCTCGACGTCAATGTGTTTCAAAAAATTTTAAAACCGTATATTTCAAATTGTAATCCCCTTTGTCGAGAAAACAAACATTCTTTCCAGAAATACAGGGAGGGTGTTTTAGAAAAGATCAACAGAGGAGAGGATCATATTTTCACCTTTGAAAAGCATTGCTTTCCATTAGGTTAGCTGAGAAGAAACCCACGGCTCTGTCCGTCCTGGATTCAGAAGGCTTCGGTTTCGGGCACTGTTTGGAGGGAGGGTCTTTTTATATGCGCATGGAATGTGTGGCTTAGGGTAGACTTTGAATATTTTGGATAGTCTTTAGAAAATGTCCAATGAATGTCAACTTTTGTGATAATTGTTACTCGGAATTATTTTGATATTGATGAGGCGTCAAACAGTGGTTGTGTTTTTCTCCAATTTTAGTTTGTCTTTATAAATAAATTTCGAAAATGCTTGATCAGCATGATGTGGGTGTTCATATTCGGGAGTTTAAATTAAGTTCCTCTTTGGGCACGTGACGTTGTTCTTATTTGCGAAAGCGAAAATGATTTTACCGCGTTGCTCGATATCGCTACAAATTCCGCAAAAATGGCTACTTAACTTCAACCACGACAAATCTAATGTCCCTATCTACCAGGGAAAAGGTTAATAAACTAAAATGTGGAAGCTTGGCAATAAACACATTACGAGTGGAAGCGTATAATATCTTGCGATCAGATCACACACATTTATCTGATCACTCCAATTATCAGCGGTCATTAAAAAGGGCCACCGTCTCGAACATGTTACATCCAGTCCGTTATGAGGGTCAATATGAACTTTACTAATTAAAAGGTCGACACGGGCGATATTGGTGGAAATCTTTGCACTCCCGTCTATCAATTAGCATGCGCGGGTCTCATCTTACAGTGATAATGATTACAGGCGACTTGATAACTTCCAACTTCAATGGCCCGAGTCATTCTAAAAGCCCCGCCCGCGCAATACGCCAGCTGCGGCACTTCTTTGGGACCTTGGATGGGAGGATTTTAAAGGATGTAGCATGACAATAACAAATAAAATTCTCTTTCCCGCGGGGTACTTACCATGGACGTTTCTGTAATGGCCCACGCGCTATTTAACTGGGCTAGGGGGTTTATTGTTTAAATACCGAGTCAATTAAGCTGGAATTGGCTTCAAAATCAATCAATAAAATTCCTTAGACAAGGTCGGGTTACATGTTTTCATGCCGACAGCAACGAATGACCAGAGGGTGGGTACTTTCATCAAACAGTTCGCACAATTCAACAACCGTATTAACTACTTGTATGATGGTGCTTGTAGAAATCCGGAGTATTACATTTTGTTTCAAGAAATCCCCCACTTAGAAAATACCTCCTTACTCGTCAGGATTCCTTGGCGCAGCTTTAAAATTTAAGCGCGCTCCAATTACTTCCTCTTCATAGAAAATTAAGTTCTTGGTGACACGAATCTATCAGGTATCTGCCCACTTTGTCCGATGGTGTGGAGGATATGCTTCATTTTAAATGTTGAAGTGCAAAGCCCTCGAAGGTGATCGGAATTACAATCTTGGCATCCTTAAGCAAAACCTGTTTGATGCCCATTTGCCTTCTTTTGGGACTTTTTCAAACGTCGTGTGATCCCTACACTCAACTCAAATTACATTGGGTAGATAACGTGTCAGACTTTAGCCCTTTATTCCTAGGGTCACATTTCCTTCCTTGATGATTATTGATAAATTTTGTGTAAGTCGTATTTGAAACGCCATGTCACAGATCACGTATCATGAGTTCACGTTATGGAGGCCTCTGCACTGCATTTTATTACAATATAGCCAAAGAATCATTTTAATCATGCCCAATTCCCGATTGCTTCGTCCGCGTCAGGCGCCAATCCCACCGAGATATTGAGTTGCAAATCATGTGATTGCACTTCCGATACCTTTGGTTACCCTTACCTTTCTAGTCAGGTAGATTGACGCCTGAGGCGTTGTATTGCTCATCCATGGGGGTGATTTTCTTGACGCACAGGCCATTGTACTCCTTCTGTATATATTTTTGTATAAATTTTCTTGTATGTCAATTTCTATTGTATGTTGGATGCACCACCGGTTAGGTGAGTGCCGCTGTTTTGAAAGTGTTATCCAATAAAATAAATAAATAAATAAATAAACAAGCAAATGAATCACCTAATTTTGTAATTCTAATCTAATTTTGTTCCTTAAAGACTGTCAGATGATCTTTAAACTTTCATCCCTGAACACTCCGTGACTTACTGATCAATGGACCAGCAATTTAATTTGGTGGTTAACATCCATCCACCACTGTGGAAGTCACACCATTCAAAATATTTTTCAATAATTGCCTCAAATAACCCAAAGTCAACCTTTCACCTCTGAACACACCATATTACCCACTGCTCATGAATATTCCGAGCAACTTGCATGAATTCTTATGGCTCAATGTTCTCAATTTCCCCAGATTGGTAAACATTTTAATCAGAGTACCGTACTGCTAAATGTAGTAGTCTCAACATTTGACACAAATGTTATAATAATGAATATGCATGCAATAATTCTATAATGGAATACATGATTTTTAGGTAGCACACAATATTTTGAATACAACTTATTCCAAAAAGTGAATAGAGGCTTACTATCAAAGAAATAAAAAATGAAACCAACTTCCATATCAGTACGGGCATTTTGGTGTATTCATTTACATCGGTGTATGTTGTGCTTGTCGACCGAATGCAAATGGTTAGAGCACCTGATATGTAAGGGAGAGGGCTGGGTTCAATTCCTGGTTAAGATAATAAATTTTCAATTCTTAGCCATCTCAATATTATAATATTAGTTGTTGCTCATCCAGACACTTAGAGTACTAAATAGTTTATCACAGGGGAAGTTAGCTGATGATTGAGCAAACTAGCTCTAGATAGACCCTTGAAAATCATATCTATCATTACACTTTTTTGCTTCATAAAAATTCTAAAATTGCCACAAAACTTACAATCCAACGATATCACAATTGGCCAAAAATTCATTTGATTTCATCTGCTCACAAGAAAACTTTTAAGTTGCCATCTTGGAAAGTAGTTTGTAAAGAAATAAAACAAATGTTGTCATCAATGTCAATTCCAACCTCACATCTCGAATGCAAAGGGATAAAATAAGCTTGGACTTCACCTTGAAAATACATTCTGCACATGCACTGGCACATGTAGAGTCAGGACAGAAACAAAGCACAAAATGGCGGCGTTCAACTCAATATCTTTTTTTTGCGATGTAATCCCGGTGCCTCACAAGTGACTTACTACATTTCTAAGTGTCGGTTCACAAAAAATAATTATGGATTTTGAAAAATAAAACAAATATTTAGGTCAATCTGAAGTTTAATAAAAATTCATTTAATTTCAAATATTGGTTATCAATAGAGATCGGTGTATTCGCAGATCACCAATATACCCATACTGAATGGCATAAATCACTATGAAATAAAATCACTGAAAAAATCACTGAATTAATGTCCAAGGCCATTCCACTAATCACACTGAAACTTGCTAATCTCTCTGAAACGATCACATTTTCAGTGATCATTTCAGTGATAATTACAGCGTTACTCCTTTTCAGTGTTCATTTCAGATTTCAGTGACTTTATTTCATAGTGAATGGTATTAAAATAAACTTTTTTACTAATCCCAAGTGCACTACCAGCAATTTTGATTGGTCATTCATAGGGTTATACCATGTAATTAGCCAATCAGAGACAGAGTAAGAAATGGTTAGAGGTGCATATCTGTAGAGAAGAGCTAATTTGATTGGTTACTCAGAGGCAATTTAAAGCAATAATCAGTCACTTCTTGTGACACGCACCTTTTTTGTTGAGATTTTGGCACAATTTGTTTTTAATTAACCGACAATCCCTAATCTTAATCATTTACCCTGGCTGTACAGGTGAAAATTAACTTTTCTCTGAGCTCTATGTCAACTCTATGACCTTCTAGAACATGAAATTGTTGACTGGTAAGGAATAATCTTTCATTTAAGAGCATAATTAGAGAAAATTTAGTTTCATATTTCCCCCCAAAAGACTGAAAATTGCGTTTAACCCTCTGGGCACTACCAACTATAATACAGTCTGTCTGATTGGCTCATTACAGGACACAACATAAGATAGCCCTCTGAGTAACCAATCAATATAGTGCTTCTATATCTCTGTGTAATCCATACCACAATTATTACAGTATCTCCGATTTGCTCATTACATGATATCACCTTCCCAGTAACCAATCAAAATAGTGCTTAGATGCCATTAGATAGGCAGGTAGTGTTCAGGGGGTTAAATACCCTGATCCAGACATAGTAGGATATTTGATTAAATCTTGCCAACTTGTCCAAAATCACAATCAAGGTAATTACATTACATATTCCTTCTACCTTGTAATTATTGTGATTAATCATTGCTGTAGCAAGAGCTTTTACATTAAGTACATCATGTGTTATGAATTTGGTTTTTTGAGCACCAATAGAATATGGCAGTAAATAAGCATATGGAACATGCTATATGACAAATTTGCTTATCTGTTTTTACATTTTACAAGTATTAACAAGATTTATGCTGGATATTAGTAATGGCCATACATATAAATCACCCTTTTCCAAAAATATAAGAATATAGAGGGACTGAAAATGTATGTGGATAAATATACTTTGCACTTTCAACTCTTTTCATTATTTACTTCATGATGTCTATGAACATGTAGTCATTTAACACTTAAGTGACCAAGGGGTTTTCACTCCCGTTGGTGCCCAAGGGGGGGGGGGTCCATGGGACCCCCCCCCCAAGGAAACCACTTTCCCGAGGGAATTTTTGTACGAAATTTATACCACATGTGAAGGGTCATAAGACAACCCCAAATCAGCAATAAAAAATGAAATTTGTTATTTGGGCTGCAAATTAGGGGCAAAACATTGTTTTCAAAACACGCGAAAATTGGGAAAAAGACGGAAAATTCAAATGAGCCTTACGCTTACACCAAACATTTTGAAAACTTATTTATGTTGATATCTATTCTAGAAGACCCAATTACTTATATTTAACACAAAACCAGCAGTTTTAGGGAATCCTGTATTTTTTACGGGTGTTGCAAAATACATGTCATTTTCCCATAGAGTTTTGTACAGTAACGGTTTGGCAACGTACATGATAAAATTGTTTGTTTTCAGCACATAAAGCGTTAATTATTTTAATGTTACTAATAATTGTTTACCTACATGTATGTGTGAACTTATATCAGCAAAAAAAAAAATTTGCTTTGGTTCTCGGTTTCTTATTCTTATATTTAAAAATATTCTCAATGACTTCCGTTAGTGCCCGGGGGGGGGGGGGGGTTCCATGGGACCCTCACTAATTAACTCATTAACGGCTTGGCCGATTTTAATTTTGTTGGTATGACAAAAAGAAGCGCATTTAAAAGTCTGACAATTACAAAAAATTTCGGCGCGAAAAACCCACGCGTAAAGCAGCCAGCGCGAAAACAAATTTGGAGGGTCCCTAGGAACCCCCCCCCCTTGGTCACTTAAGTGTTAAGGTTTTTTTTCATGGTTATGTGTATAATTTTATATGCGGGGCTGGTCATATTAGAAAGTTGCACTAGGGTATAGAGATTAAAAAAAAAATCATCCCAATAGTTAGACAGCCAGATTCTTACTCACGAAGTAACCCATAGCTGAGGTTACTCAATACATCTCCATGGGTACCTACTGGGTGCATAACAGCTATGTTTAATTAGCAGTACCCATCCTTTAGTGTACTCTGCAGTTGCCTTCTAGGTGACTATCCAAGTACACAAGGCCACCAGTAGAGGAGTACTACTGCAGCTACTCGGGAGTACCTTCACAGTGACTCCTGGCCCATAGAGAATGCCAAACATTCCACTGTTGTTTACTCCTTTCTGATCATTTTCAACTTCAAGCTTAGTAACATCTTTATTTGAGTTAAGCATCACCAAAAACCCCTATATATGACATTTTGTGTAAAAATAACACAGGTGACCAAAATGTTAAACAATAGATAAGGTTAATAATAAAATAATCACACAACACTCAAAGCTCATTTGTATGGGAGTACCCACGCAGGTACTTGGGTCAACTTATGGTTAAGGCACTGCGTGTGTACCTAGGTAGATGATTACCCCACTTTCACGTCTAGCGATGAGGTACCCATGCGGGTGGGTACTCCAACGCTACTTAACAGGTACTTCAAAGGTACTCCCATGAAGAAATTGGTTGCGTACTCTAAATGACAACTAAACAAAATGTTCATGGGAAATTAAGACCCACCATGTATTAAAGGTGCAACAAGGAATTTTGAGGCACCCAAATATTATGCCATAATAGTAATTTCATATAGATTAGACACTCAATAGATATCTTACCTTGTATTTGACTAAAGAAATGTCTTAAAAGAGAGAAAAAAGGTGATTTTCATTTGCTTATATTTCAATATAAAACATAGGCTGAATTTCGTATTTGCTCCTATACGAAATTAAAAATTTCACAATTTTTGTACCAAAGAAACATTCCTCAGCTTAATCCTTCAGATGGGCATATTTTGGATAGAAAGCTTTACATCAGGGCAAAAATCAGTACTTTCAATTTTTCTAGGGACACCTGATATGTGAAAGCTCTCATTGCACCTTTAATATGGGGGCATCTGGTTAACTAATCAAAATAGACCTCACCAATAACAAATCACATTGGTTAGTAGTATCTGTAGGTTAAAGGGGCATTTCGTGATCCACAGCCTCGTCCCCCGACTTGCCTAAAAAAAGTTGAGATTTTTATATCATCTGAACCGTTGGGCTAGGTATAGCATGTGTACCCAATCTGACGTGCAAATTCGATCGTCTCTGCAAGAAATTCGCAATTTTGTATTTTCTGTCCGTAAACGGACAGAAATTACTGTAAAGTAGTCTATGGGAGATTGTGATACAAACATTTGCTCATAATACCAAAACGCAAGATCAGAATCAACTGAAATTTTGGGAATAAGCTTCTCTCGAGGATATCTAGCGAAACATGAACAAAACAGAAGGGTTTAGAATCACGAAATGCACCTTTAAATTGGGAGGCATGTTTCAGCTTTATTTTCTACAAACATTTGGTTATGTAAAAAAACACAAGACCGTTTTTTCATGTTAAATCCTAGCTTAATGGGAATGCCCACAGTTTATTAAGGCATTCAAAATCACCAGGAAAATGAAATTTACACCATTTCAATAAACTGACTTTATTTCTATGTTCAGTAGCCACAGAATTAGATAACAGAAACACCAGACTCACTGCCATTTTTAATCAGCCATGGAGCAAAAATTGGGGTATTCATGTTTTGATCGAGACGTATTTGCTAGTAATTGTGGCATATGCATAACACTCACAATCTAGGCGTAAATTGAAACGCAAACTCCCAACACACGCGTCGCAAGTGTGAAACCAACCTGCAATCAAAATTGAATATTGTATTGCCGCAAACGTAATGCGTATCTTTAAGAAGACACACCTGGTCCGACTCAATA
Organism: Ophioderma brevispina; assembly: GCA_023653785.1. Taxonomy (NCBI): domain Eukaryota; kingdom Metazoa; phylum Echinodermata; class Ophiuroidea; order Amphilepidida; family Ophiodermatidae; genus Ophioderma; species Ophioderma brevispina. The sequence goes on from JAMKCH010011490.1 coordinate 39,630, forward strand.
CAGTACCTAAACATGTTAATCAGCAAAGACCCAAATACCCCAAATTTTTACTCCATAGTTAACAACAACATTACACATGGCGGTATAGGGAGTCATTTTCTAATTCTGTGACAGTAGCTAACAAGCTGAAAAAAAAGCTGAATGCAGCTAACTAAACTAACTGTATGTACTTGTACTTAAGTTCAAAACACACTGAAATACATGGGAGTATTTACTTTTAATATACAGTACTGTAACATTTTTTCCAAGACACACTGTAACTGTATTGGCAATACTGTATGCCTAGTATAATATTAATAATTTTAGAAGTTCTTTGCACCAACTTTTCTAAGTACAAGTACCTAACTATAATATAATACAAAAATTTTTACAAATACTGACCGGCAGTTGAACAACTGATGTACATATCACCCTGTGATACCATAATAATTGAACTACATAAACTCCTCAGAAAAAAGTTTGGAAACTTTTTTGTTGAGTTATCTCTCATTTAATTTGAAGGTTGTTTTCATAGTATCAGTAAAATGGTCATTCATTTTCCTAAGTTTACAGCAACACCTCATTCAACTGCATAATCCATGGTTGAGTAACTCTCCTTGCAAGCCAAGGAGGTCTCCAACAAATGTGCTAAATTTGCCATTATTTGTCTCCAATAGAACTGAAGTTCCACCAGTTGCATTATTTTGGCACATTTTGTTTGAGACCTGCCTGTAATCAAAGGAGAGGTACTCAGCCATGGAATAAGTGATTGCTACAAATGAGGTGTCATTGTAAAAAGAAAAGAATGACTTTTTCATTGATATTCAACACTATGAAAACAACCTTCAAATAAAATGAGATGTAATTCAACAAAAGGTCCCAAACTTTTTGAGGAGTTTATAATACAATTGGCTTAATAATGACCACAAGGTTTGTTTAAATAGATTGACTATCAAATGCTCGTCCAAAATTTTGGTCCATACCATACCTGAACTACATCTACAAGGGACCTTTTAGCATGTCATGCGGTGTAATTATTAATAATACTGTATTGGCTACCTGCAAAGCATATTTTCTATAATGAATCTATATGTTTTGTTGACATCTGGTATTTCTGTAAGCAGAATAGTTAATTCACTTTTTGATACATGATATTTGTTATATTATACACAAATGTTATGTACAATGTTATGATTTTATTAAAGTACAGGGAATCAGGCCTGTGTATTCTTCCAGGATTCCAGGATATAATCTATACTCTGTTTGATCTCACGTTTGAGGTGACATCACTGCATATGTTAGGTTTTGCAGCCTAGAAATACACATGCCGACCTTAGAATTGCAGCATTTACACACGCAAAAAAAAAGGCAGCACAATCAGGGGCGGCGCCAGGTGGGTGGCAGGGGGCGGTCGCCCCCCAGAGAATGTCAAATAAATTGCATAAAAATTAGGGGGTTTTAACCTATATGAGTTAATTTTGTACTGTTTTGCCCCCCCCCATGATATTTCGCCCCTCCTATGATATTACCCTGGCGCTGCCCCCTGATCACAATGGAAATGCTATGGCGAATGCAGAGATGCATCACAACATCATAACTTGAGGCCAAACAAAGCATAGACCCTATACAATAGATAACCATGCTGTAGGGTAAGAGAGCCACATTAGGGCCATTCTTCTTTTGACCTAAAATGGGCAAATTTTTGTTTTCAACCCAATGTTGTTTTGTCAACATAACCAATCTGTAATACTTTTGACATTATTAATGACCTTGAGTCCAATCCAAACCTAACCAAAAACAATGTTTCCACTTTTGCTAGATTAGTTATTCTGTCATGGGGGAAAAATAAAGTTCGGACACATGTGTGACCATCAGAACGTGCATTTTAATGGGAAATTAATGGCATGCTCTTGATGCCAAAGTCAATGAAGGTCTAGTTTAATCAGCCATACGTAGCTGCACCTAGCAATAAAAGCCAGTCATAATTCCTGCGGCATTGGGAACTTACCACGCTATGACCAGACAATGACCTTGGCGTACAATGTATTCAAACTTTGGTGCAAACTAACTTCAATCAAAATTCAGTGCACCTATGTCCACATCTATATATTACCATTTTGTTGCCATGAGGTATACAGAAGAATACACACCTCTGAATAAATGTTACAATACCATCAAAATGTATTTGGTTATTCTCCATCAACCCACCTAAATGCACAAATATTTACAAAAGAAACCTAGCCAAATTTTGGATATTTAATTTTTTTTCCTGTTTATTTTTTCTAGGAGATCTTTGGTTCTAGTTTGGCAACCTTATAACTCCTACAAAGCAGAATGCTGCTACATGCTAAATAAACTATGGTCCACTAATGGTAAATAATAGAAAACAAATGTAGTGCTTAGGTCATGCAAGGCCACATTTTAAAAAAGAGTGTCTCAAAGATCCTCTAATGTTGGAAAAGAAATGCGGAATGCATTTTGTTTTCATTTTAAATATTTTTTAGGTGATCTTGGGTTTATGGTTGCATCTAGTGCAAGTGATCTAAAAAGGTGCAAAGCACTGACTTGGAAGGCTTTCTGGAAGTTGGAGCAGAAATGGAGAAACTCCTCCATACCTATAACCACCAAAGTGAGGCTGTTCAACACAACATGTGTCACAGTTCTTCTATATGGATGCAAGTCTTGGGTCATTGCAAAAGATAGGAAAAGGAAATGAAATGTATTCGCTACCTCTTGCTACTGCATCATGTGAACATCAAACGAACTGACCACCTACCCAACATCACCATTTACCCCATGACCAGCACAAAGCCTCTTATTGAGTGTGTAAGAACTTGACAGCTTAAGTTCCTTGGGCATATACTCTGCATACCAGATGATGAACCAGCTAAACTTTATGCTCTTTATACACCAACATATGGTAAAAATAGACCAGGTTGACAACGTACATAATTTGTATCATACGTGTGTCAGCTGTTTGGGATAGTGAAAATATACTGTAATCAGACCAAATTATACAATCTTAGCCCAGGACTACAGTAATTGGAAGAAGCTTGTAGTAGCCTGCGCCATAGCAGAAGGATGGTGATGTGATGTTTCAATGTAATTATTTGCGCTACAAAATGCCAAACACCATACTGTGCATCAGAGATGGTCTTAAGTTCCATGCAGTATTTTTAATAACTTTAATTCAAATTGAGGAATTTCAATTTTTTTAGTTATATGAGAAATTGATCTGACCAATCATAATCCATCGAGAAAAGGGTGGAGAACAACCAAAGCATTTTCCTGACCCTCACCAGTAACGTCATATCTTAATCATTCATTTCATGTACAACCCTTTACATATTGAATTCTACCCCATTTTGGTTATAAAATGTATAAAATGTGCAACCCAATAAAACTCGGCGATAACTTGATCACACGCCTTTCGGTATTGGCACTAGTAGCCTTATTGCACTTATGCCTGAAAATGTAGTCATCCTAACATACTATATTCTGCTCCACAAAAAATGTGACTAATCTTTTTTTTTGGGGGGGGGTGCGAATTGTAGCCTTAAATAAAGGATATATTATGATAATATCTGAAAATAGGGTCATTCCATGCCAAAACACCAAGGTGTGGAACCCACCCTCTCAGATTTTGTTGAAATTGCAGTCAAAGGTACATTTCATGGGGCTACAGAGGAGGTCAAAAGGAAAAATTCAAATTCCATTCCGTTTTAAAGTTATGGGATCTCAAAGTTTTACGACTCGGACTATAAAATTGTGATTCAGTATTAAAAAAACTTTATTAATGCTATTTATATAATCACTAGTTGTTGCCACTTGTTGCATCAATAACAAAGCAAGTAGAATTTTTTTCTATCCCCTAGTAAAAATAGGCCCTCAAATAGTTGCCATGGTGCGAAATGGACTAAAATGGGATCAAACATAGAGGGCGCTTATTTTGACGCGTACACCTGATATGAAGTTCTAGCATTGAAAAAATGTTAGCATACACTATAACAATCATTGTGATATAAGTTTTGTTTTGTATTTTTGATGTCTTCAGTGAAAAAATGTGGATTGCAAATGTATGGATTGTTTAACAGGTATAGCAATCTAGTCACCAATGTACTACATTCAATTACCATCATTATGAACCCCTTGGTCTCTGCTATTTTTATTACACTCTTTCTGATTGGCTAAATACATAGTCCATTACTTTAAGTAACCATTCAAAATAGCTCTTCTAAAATGTTTCAGCCATTTGTTCAAGGGATAACATCATTCTTTATACAATGTCATTGATTAGCTTAACAAATGAATTAGCCTTCTTTTAAAACCAAATAATTATAGTTTATGTGTGTGTGTGTGGGGGGGGGGGGAGTAAATGCATGGCATACCAGACTCATCAATAGCAATATGGAATGTATACAGGAGATGGTTTTTCATATGAAATGGATAAAATGCCAAGATGCAATCAAATAGGTAGGCCTCCTAATATCCCATATTAATATAGAGCAAAGCAGGTGCAAAAGCACACACCTGAGGCACTGTACACATAGGTGATGTGCAAACCACTTGTTTATCAACATGTCACTTGATATTATGTGGTACTGAGAAAGGAAAGGCAAGTCAACATATTATATCTTTGGCTAAGCTTGCTGCTACAGTTAAGATTCTTAGGATTCTAGCTGATCAAGCATTTTTCTACCCATTTGCCAACATCTGGCTGAAGCTATGTGAAAACTACTAAGGAGCACTAAATTAAGATGGCTATTAAAGCATACTTCTAGTTTTAAAGGGCCATGGCCTGATCCCTAATAGCCTCGTCCCCAGAACCCCAGATTTTACCGGAAGTTGTCGAAATTTTGGCATCAGATGAAAGCTGCTATTTTTTCTCATATACCCTGTGAAATCTTAGGGCCAAAGGATGTTTGGTTTTGAAGTTACGAGCAAAAATGTGCCCCATTTGGGTCGACCAATATTAATTTTAACACAGTATTCTATGGGGCTTAACAAATCGCGTTTATAGCTCTCACATCAAAACGGATTGAAATATTGTCGCGAAACTTTACAGATGGGGTTTTGGGGTGAAGGCCATTCTATCAAGATGAAAAATCATATACTTAAATCGGGACATCCACCTTTAACAAATAAAAAAAACCTTCACATATGGTAATTAATAGGCTAATACAAAAGAAAGAGAGAGAGAGGAGAGAGATGACATATGGTTCATGTCACTCTACTGTCTTCTCCCTGATCAATCAATTCATTTCCTTTTCAAAGTTGGGCAGATATTTTTCAGTTCAGCCACACTTAAGTCTAAACAAAAGCAAAAATAGGGGAAGTCGGTAGGTCAGCTCTTTTACATTCATCTCTTATCTCATTAAGGAGTATGAGAAGTATGCACATAATGATATGTGCTTTATGTTCATAATTGTTCAGAAATGTCACTTTTATGCATAATTATACATTTTATCAAGAATAATTTTTAAATGGGCAGAGAGAGAGAGAGGAAAACAATTTTTTCCCCACAATAAAAAAAAATCATTAGTACAATGACCAAATTTCAAAATTAGGGTAAGTCTAGTTACACCAATCTAACAAATGTTAATGCTGACAGGTGTTTAGTACAGTACAGTATAGGCACATTGCAATGCATTATGGGATTGGTTCAAACTCCCTCTGTAAATGGCCTTTCAAAATATAGGTAAAATTGTCCAGTCTGGGGCTGTATTCCAAAACGTGGACATCACTCTTTTTTTATAGCAGTATGCCCATATAAGACTCATAGTAGGAATAGGATCCAGTACTTTTCTACTCTGTATCTTTTTTTTTAAATCCAATTATTTTGTACCATATTTTTCAAGAATCAGAAGCAAGTACTGAAGAAGCATACAGCAGTGATAGTATAGTATCATGGAAGTTAAATACATTTGGAAAATCAATTTAGTTTAAAAACAATTCAGTATAAGAATTTAAATATTCTACAACACAAACGTTTTGTAAAGACGAATGTACCACAGAGGGATACCAAGTTCCCACTCCAGTCTCTTTTTTTAAATAATGCCCTTCATGTGTGCTTTGACTTGCCTATCAAAACTTTGGGATCAAACTACATTTTCTAAACACTAGCTTTTTACATATTGGGGTATACTAATTGTTTATGCTTTTTTCCCCCTATTTATTTTTATGATATACTAGAAATTAAAACTATAAATTTCCACTTAATATCCCCGAATTGACAAATTTCTAAAATATTGTCAAATTCAGCAACCAGTACTCTGAGCTTTGTCCTTTAACTAGTCCTACAAATGATGATACCAATCAAGAAATGGCTTACTTATTTTCTGTAGATAAATGAAGTTATCAATGAAGTTTTGGAATTAAATTTGCATTTTTTTAGGAAACAATTTTGTATTATGCCACCACCCTATGAATTTGGCAGCCTCAACGGATTAAACAGTATGTTGAAAGATGTGGTGGTAGAATACTGAATTCATCCCAATTTTTAAATTAGCTTTCCTGAAAAATGATGATCTTCATTTTGTCAGATCAGTCCAAGACACACATGAACGGTGTATTCATCTCAGGGTTTTCTTCAGAATAAAAACCCACTGCACATGGGCACACATCATCTTTACTGGCCAATCAACAGAATACATCTCAAGTTGCGCAAGCAGATACTGCACACTGTTTTCCAAATAATTCATGGAAGAGTTCCAATCCAAGCACCACTTTGCATAGGTTCATAACCCTATTCAGGGCTCACGGCATCTCATCAAGCAGTGTGGAATGTTTGCTTTTTTAAAGTATTGTCTATGACTTATGTATTTGGAGTGCTTAGTGTATTTTAGTCTCAAAGCACACATGATATTAACAACTTTACACTGTGGCAAATTTGGCACAATTTTCCAACAATTTGGAACTTGTGAAATGGATGCCCTGAGCCCTGAATAAAACATTTTGTAAGCACGCTAAGAAATCCAACAAGCAATATAATTTCTATTCCCAAACCCACCCACTGTACATCCTCACCACATATGTTACGTCACAGAGGTCACAGTTACTCTGTCTTCAGTTCTATTATAAGCCACTGCTGCGTTTTCTGCTTCCTGGTAACTTGGCGGCGGGGTAAAATCTGGTGGTTTGGGCTCTACAGGTGGCGCTGTCTCACTAGATTGTTCTTCCGCACCTCCACCACTTTCTTCAGACGAAACAAAGTTGACAGGATTTGCAACAACACTATCATACGATGGAAGCAGATCGGGTGATGGAGACCGGTCTGTGTCACTCGACAAATTAGCTGTTGCCCAGCCATTCTCTATGGCTATTGGTCCATTGTTTACTAGCGTGTAATTGTTTGGCACGGCCACGGGTCTTGGTGGAAGACGACCAGCAGAAGCCATGACTTCCCGCTGTTGTTGCTTGCGCATGTGACGCACCACACAGAACACAATAAATAGAAAGACTGTCATGGAAAATAGAGCGATGATTACTAGATTTCTTGTGGTGACACTGCTTCCTGAAAAAGGGAAATTAAAGAATATTTTTGGCTGAGTTAAAGCAGTCCATCTTCATTCCTTCAGCAAACTATTGGTGATTAAAAATAATTGTATGTTTCCCTGATTCACAAGATTATTTTTACCAAGATTCGGGTGAATGGACAAACTTTAAAAACATGCAAATGAGCCTTACGATTATGACAAATTTGAAAATAAGGTTAAATGGTAGTGTTCAACATGTACTAAGTGTAAAGTTAATCTGTTAAAGAGTAGCAAGTCCAATAAGTGCAGCATTAACATTTTTTATCACAAGCAGCAAGGGCATCGCTAAATAAGGAGAGAGGGAGGCCCTCTATAATAATCACAGTTATATTTCACCATCAATTTTGAGTTGTAGTTTTACAAATCTCACATATACAAGACATTTTTTATCCCCAAAATACCTTGGTAAATGAGAAAGTCTAAGAAACTTTAGGTGCATGCTAACTAGAAAAACAAAGCGTAGAACATGCCTTCCATTTCAATGACCATTTACGACTTAAATGAAGAAATAGAACGATGTTCTTGCTTAGTTCCATTTTTATGGAACCTGCAAATGATGCCTAGATCAACCTTTTGTCCTTCATAAGCTATGAAGAGGGTACATGAACATGAGGCAGCCTTTTATGAAAAGTACCCAAATACTAATCAGCTAATGCAGATGTAGTACAATGAGTGCTTCGATTTGGATTATAAAACAGTCTTCTCACCAAGCATGCAGACTCTGGAAGACAACACAATTGCCTTATCGTAATGACAAAGCATGGATAAGACAAGTCACTTGAATTGACCATGCTATTTATATCATGAGCAGGTTAACTCTATGGTATGCATATAATTGGAGGTTGTTCTTTTCAGCAATTCCATTTAGTGTTAATGCCCCCAAAACAAACATGCAAAATGAGCCCCCCCCCAAACCACAAAGCAACTCATTATGTTGCTAATTAATATAATGCACATCATTGCAAAGCAGCATTGTGGCTCTTGATTGGAGAAAGGGTTCATTAATATGGAAATTATTAATTATCCATTGAAGCCTGTATTATAATGTTACATAAAAGGGAATTTGGGAGAATTTACATCAAGCGGTACATTTGAAAACTAGCAAAAGGTAAATTTTGAGCATGACACTTTACAATGCGGAACATTTCAAATTCATCTATTCTCATTAAAATATGGAGGGCCTCCTTCTTTCCTTATCCAGTGATGTCCTTTAATTTTGCAATTTGGAGCCTTTTACAAAATGCACAAAAAACCAGAGTGGTAGTAATGTGTTGACTTGTAGTTTGAGAATCTCCAAATAATATAATATGCTTTGGTATATGGCATATCTGTTGTGTGAACTCAGGTGAATCTGTGTCCCAATTAATTTTATATCCGGTGATGTAAACCAAGCAATAATCCACGCTCCAATTAATTTTATATCCTGGGAGGTAAACCAATATTTGATCAAAATCCCAGCATAAACCAAATTATTTCTTTTCATTAAGATGCACAAATACTGAGCTAAAATTATGCACATTAAAATTCTGTATTCTTAACTAAAGAGATTCCATTGAAATTGTCAAATTTACCAAAATTGAGTTGATGAAATGAAGCATACAATCATTTCCTACACAGTTGGATTCTTACCAGAGGGTGTATTGAGTCAATCCCACAATGCACCAGTTTTGGGAAATTTCACCTCAACAGGGTCATGTGATCTCACAAAAATCCTATTCTTAACACATAAAAATCCTGACTTCTATGCTCATTTTCACCCTCAAAGCATTAGTACTTAGGGAATTTTTAGCATGATTATGACATATCCTGTACTTCTTGAACTTTTGGAACACTTTTTATCCCTAAGTACTGACATAAGTTTTGTACAGTACAGTATAGGCACATTGCAATGCATTGTGGGATTGATTCAAACCCCCCCCCCTGGATTCTTACTGACATTGTAACCCAGATCCATGTATACTCTAGCTCTAATACCAAGGTTACCCCCTTGACGCATTATTAAAGGTGCATTTCGTGATTCCATCACCTTCTGTTTTATTCATAGTTCACTAGATATTCTTGAGAAAAGCTTATGCAAAAGATTTTAGTTGATTCTGCTCTTGCGGTTTTGTGTTATGCATTAATTGCGTGTTTCCCACAGTCCCAAATACTATGCTGAGAGCGAGTGAGAGAGCGTGAGAGAACAAAATGCTTTTTGCTTTGGGTTTTCCATTTTTACTGCGACAAACCTTTTTGGACTGATGGACGAGGAGACAAGAGTGTCAATCACAACACCACCTTTAATGCCATCTATTATGTGTTTGTTAATTGCTACGAACAATATATGATGCTGCAAAACTAGTCACCTGCCACAATTTGTCGATTTACCTTTGTGATACTGATTTGTAGTCCTTGTCACAGGGAATTCCTCACTGAAACAAATCACTCCAGCATCCTCAAAGTGTTCACAGTTAATCTCCCACTGTTTGTTGGCTGAACACTCGGCTAGGTTCATCTCATGACCCGTACAGTGGACATTGTCCAGTGTATCGCCATCTCCTTCTCCAATTCTGCACCCCGAGGGCGAGACAGCATGCCCGACTCCAAGTTGACGGCAGATGACAAGCAGCATCACTGAGGTCCCAATCGTCATCACCTATAGTTACCCTCACCGTTGTGTTGGACTTCTACTCTGCCTTGGTTGGGATCATGGGCCATCTTCTAATCTCACTGTGATAATGAACAAAGGCAACACCATGTTAGATTGTGGCTTCTATTCAAATGCCTGACAGCATTTTTGGTTTATTGAACACACACAGTAGAACAGCACTTTCAGTATAGCCTGGTGTGGCAATCCCCCCCCTCCCCCCCCCCCCCCCGACCACCGACCGTACTGTTCTGTCGGTCTGTCGGTACATTGTCTAAAACCTGTTTTTGAGGGAGCGATGCATGCATTAAATAACCATTTATACTAATTGGTCAATACAAATATAAGATGTTTTTATGTTGCCCTCAATCTATTCCTCCCCACCTCCCTTTTGAAGATTTTACAGGCACGCTAAGAAATTTTTTGGTTATTTTTTTTGTTGGTATCTTACATGTGGTCGGTACATTCACAAATCCCCTTGTCATGTTCTATCACCGTGCCACGTTAGAAGTTCATTGACTAATCGGTTTAGTCTGTAGAGTGGATTAATGACTTTTTCTTCAAATAAGCAAATGGCTCATTAATAATCATACTTTCCAAAAAGTAATACAGTATAACAGACTTCATTTAGTATCGGTTTAGTCTGTAAAGTGGATTTATGCTTTGGCTGCCTCCCCTCCCCCACCCGTCCATCTTGCAGTACATGTATAACTAAGCCCACCCAACACTTGTGTTGTTGGGGCAAAAAACAAAAACCAATACAAACCAAACTGGGTTTCATCCCGCTGGGCAATAACCTCTCAAAAATCATGGCATCGCACAAGCACTCTCCCTTTCCCAGAAGCAAAATAAAAAACTTGCAACATGTGCTGGCTGTGCAGCAACCTCTCAAATCATGGATACACTGTTGACAGTCCATGCTGGCTGGGTAAAAGCTCTCAGAACCATAGTTGCTGAGACGTGCCACTGGGGCATTTAGTGGTCAACATCTGATGTTTGCCTGTGTCTACTCACCATAATAGGGATTATACATAGTCAGACATATGACTCCAGCATCCTCTGAATGAGTACAGTCGTTTTCATTGAGCACCTCTGCATAGCATTCTCCCAAGCTCATCCAGTACCGATTACAATTTTACATCTCAAGAAATAGCGGGCAGTCCTGCACCAAAGTAGGCTTCCCCAACTGCCTCAAATGCCGAGAAGAATCCCAATTGTCTACAGATGACATCTGCATCCCCTTTATCCCAGTGATCATCACAGATAGTTCCCCAAGAGTTATTGATTAAAGACATCTACACGACCTTCATTTAGAGAAGTTCCCCCAACCAAACGAATGTTGTAGTCCCCTGCAGATAAAGAAACAAGAATTTGTTTTTTGATATGTACATGACTTTAAGACAGTCTGATTGTAAATTTTACCACAGCTGTTTGAAAAGTTATTATTTGAAAATTAGAATAAAATAAAAAATATCAACGGCGACACACTTTTGACAACTAATTTGGATTATTCCAAAAACTAAATACTGTGTAAATTTGATGAATTTCATTGCGGGACGGCGGGCAACTATGAGTGAAAAAAAAAAGGCATATAGAGGGCGCTATAACATACAAATTATGCCTTTGTGGGCCTATATGGGAAGATTCCGCAATGGATTCTTCTGATTTTGCGGAGGTAATAGCTCTGGCATGTCCCTACTTATAATCAGTTGTCAAAATTGGGTCGCCATTGTTTAAAATTGCTCTCTGAGTTTGTGAAAAGAGACAATTTTGCATGGGGTCAAGCAGCTGTGTTTATGGATCTGGCAGTCCAAAGTGCAAATTATGAGTTGGCTACTGACCAGTTGTTGAGTTCGAGGACAAATGGTCAGTGTGAATGCGAAGTCGTAAGTGCAATAGCTGCCATTTGTCAAAAAATTACCATAAAACATTAGTCCAAAACTCAACAATTATATTTTTCAGTATATCATTTCGACACAACTTCACCATATTGTTTAGTGTTATTAAATTTCCATATCAGTTCAGACAATGGGTGTCATGCCTAATTTCTACGACAGCATATACTGACTACGTCATGCAATTACCTCTGAGCTACAAAGGCCAGCTAGGGTGTATCGAGTCCATACAGATAGATAAATTAAAGGCTACAAGGCTAATGGCCATTCGATTCAGGAAGCTTGTTGTGGACCGCTTCTATGAGATTTTTGGCCTGAAATGATGCTCCAGGAGCATAAGGTACAGGATCATATGGTCCTGGAGCATATTGTCTTGAGCATAATAATCTGGAAAAATATTCTAGTCAAATATGCTCCAGGAGCATACTTGATTCATTCCTGTACATAAATAATCGTGACCATATTTTACCGTCAAATATGCTCCAGGAGCAGATTTGTATAGGCTGAATATGTTTCCTGAGCTATTGAATACACAAATGGTCCAGGAGCATAAGCATATATTTGTCAAAATTGTGTAGCCCTGCTAAAATTCGCTATAAATAAAAGAGAAGATTTTCATGGGGTCAAACAGCTGTGTAAAATCAAATATTTTAATGCTTAAGGTGCCATTCATACTTTCACATTGATGAAAACCATCCTCTGACTCAACACAGCAGTAGCGCAATGCATTTTGAACTGTATTGTGGTTGAGTTACAGAGGTTTTCCCCCTTTTCCAGGGGTAGGACATGCCAACTAACAGCAATGGTGATTCAAATCGGAATCAAACATCCGGTTTAACCCAGAGTGCTAGTCGTTATCAAAGACTTAACGGTATGTGGTAGGAGGCGCTCCTATGCACATCAGACAAAGACTTGACTCAAAAGGCTATAGCTGGTCACATATTTAAATCTAAATGAGCGTTTTTGGAAATTACATGTTTGCAGCGGGGTTAATTCCCTAACCCAGATGGCTTTTAAGTCAATAATTTTTCCAAAATTATCATGCTATTACTAAGATTATGGAACGAAGGTTGAAGAGGTGATTTTGTAATGTCACTGAGACAGAGACTGCCATAGAAAACCTGTAGCCGTTCCCCCAAATTACCGTTTGTAAATCCCCAATGCCAAATCGAGCAGTCATGTCCTACCCCCCCCTGCATTGTCTCTGCACTGCATTGCAGTTCAAGTGGAAGTATGAATGGCCCTTTACTACCCCCCCCCCCCCCCCTTGAGCAGTTTGCAAGCTTGGCCACACATGACTCCAGCATCTTCTGCATGAGAGCAATCACTTGTCCCTGGTTCAGCTTGAAAACAACTTCAAGCCTGGATTCTCCCCTGAGCAATAGGATGTCGTCCAACACAATCATACCCGTTCCGGGTCCAAAGAAAGCTTGACCTGGAGCACTAGAAATGTTGGATCCGATAGCCCGAGTTGTCGACAGACGACGATGGCGGCCTGTAGATTCCAATCGTCCATCGCAAACTGTGTTTCCCACGCTTCCTGTAATAAGACTTCCACCCTACCCCCTTGGTGGGAACGGCCATCCACTAAGCGCAAATCAAAAGTCTATGAACAAACAAAATAAGTTTGAAAGGTTAAAGATGGCATCAACAACTGCCTGCAATAAAACTAAAGAATAATCTCAAGTAACCATCCCAGGTAAATGACTACATATTACATTTCTGGGCACCACTAAAAGAAATCTGTGAAAATACACTGAATTACTGATGTTGAAAGTAGCTTGCACAGATTTTTTCAATAACATATGTGCTTTCTTATTGCCACAAGGGACACCTATAACGTAAGTGAGAAGTTTGTGTATCAATTCAAATTCAAATAAGTTTTAGTAGCATTTTCATTCAGTCAATGCAATATGTATGACAAAATTCAGAAATTTAAGAGATAAATATGAATTTCTAAACAGAATTAAGACATTAAATGAAAATGCAGTTGAGCCATAAATAAGGGTTCAAATGGACTTGAGCATGGTCCCCTTACATACACAGAGTTTACAATTAATATCTGATTACTAGACAGGATGGGGCAAGATAGGACAAGACAGAACAAAACAGGACTAGACAAGACAAGGACCTTACAATTATTTTACAAGATAGGGCACAAGAACATACTGACAGAGTGGGCCAGCAAGAATGACAAATGAAGGAATGACGATATTTCAATTATCGAGGTGATCAGCAAGAAATTGGAGAAAGGTATAATAACTAATAGTTCACAACCATAATCAAAGTATCTATTGAATTTTATTATCAATTCATGTTTTATTGAATTTAGCCAATTTTCAGTGCAGTTTTCATTTTTAATAGGGACCTTAGAAAGTTAAACAAGCACAAAAACCAACACAAACACCTTGCCGGGGATTGCCCTTGAAGTACGGTAGATTTGGGTAGATTAATTTTCTTTATCATTTTTTGCTGCCCGCTCCACTCCCCAAAAGTTGATTTTAACATACAGCAATGTTTAAAAAGCCTCAAGAGGCCAAATTCAATTGGTTGGGGCCGAAAGCACAAAGTCCCCCATTGCCTAAGCAAAGGATTTCAAGGGAAATTGGGAATATGGTCAAACCAAAGTGGGAGCACACATTTTCAGTAATTTTCAGTGCATTCTGTTAGATCTCCTAACAAATTTAGAGTTGGCAAAAGAGTATTACGGACTTTTCAATTAATTGCACTCAAAGGTGGATATGTCGTGAACAATGGACTTCCGAAATGCAACCTAAACAATTATTTCCACCGACTAAAACATACCCTAAACCAGCATTTTTGTCTTTTTTGCTACCATAAACAGTCTTTTTGTCAGTTTTTTGCTACCCTACAATAAAGCAATTGCATTGGTGTTGATTATACCCTTGATATCTGGCTTTGCTCATGTGCTTAACTTCCAAATTACAATATTTTGTTAATTTTGATCTCGCGTACCATCACAATTTCAGGGTTACGAAAAACATCACCTTTTTCCATATTTTTTGCTGTTTTTTGACACCTAATCAATGTACGCGTTACATCCCTGTTTGGAAAAAAGATACCCTTTTTTTTTAAAACGCTTTTTTGGTCACACATCATATCACCACCTTTGAATACAGTGGCCCCCAGTGCCCCCCCCCCCCCCGGGATCGTCACTCTGGCAAGATGGCAGTCTGGGACATGACCAGTCAGATGACCGTTGACATGGTCCTGACCTTTGACAGAAGAACCCCTATTGCAACCTTAACCCCAAGTCTTGTCTAAAATTTGTTGATTCCAATTTTATTGGTCGGCTATGAGTTGCCAAAATATTGGGCGAGACAGACGCGATGGCCCCAATATTTTAAAACGCATAGCTAGACCAATACATTTGGGTGTAATTTATATTGCTTTGATAATGACTAGTCCTCAGAACTTGCAAGACCTCAGGCATTGTAGTCACCTCTGTACAGTTCAAGTTAATGTTCTAGCTGTACATGCCTCAGCAATCAAAAACTTGCATACCACCTGGGCCGAAAGAAACATGATGGATTTTTGACAACAATCGGCATTTTGGGGCCAAAAATCACCAAATTTTGGCAAAGAAAAATGAGCAATTTTGGGCCAAATTTTTGATATTTTGCCCCCCCCCCCCGAATTTCACTTTTTCCCCAAAAACATTTACTATCCCTATTTGTGCAAAGACGCCTCGCTCCGTTCGGCCGAAGGCTTCGCCTTCGACACGCGCCTCCGGTGATACTGGTTGAGGCATCTTTGACAAAGACTAGCGCCGCCACTCCGTTCGCAAGGTCATTTCTTAAGACAAAATGCTTATTTTATAGGTTTGTGTGATCTCTTCTAAAATACACATTTTATGAAATAATAGATAATCATGTTAAAAACACATTGTGTCGGAGAAAAAACAGGCATAGTTTTGTTCATTTATTTTTGATTTTTTTTTTTTAAATGGTGGGGTTATGCCAATTATGCCTACCAAACATTTTTAGGTCTATACATGGTGAAATAGTTATTACAGATAACAAAATGGGAAATAAAAAAGAAGCATGTTTTGTGAAGTTGCACCTTCCCTTAACAGCTAGTGTCTAGATTATGTACTAATAATAATTCTGTGAAGTGGAAATTAGGTAATTTTTATTTCATGATCATTCCACCAGCTTTAATTACGACTTATAATTACTGAAACAGCGCTCAGAGTTGATTCATTAACATTCTGGTTGGTATGCTTCAACCATTGCTGTTAAATTAATCCTTGGCATGTATGCAAGCGTGCTGTTTTTGACAGTGCTCTTTAATTACCAGTCTCCGTGTGCCTTTAGGGAACAAGTGCAATTTATCAACATACCACCGTCAATTTGGTGAAGCTAGATGAACTGGACAGATATATTGGGGAATTTGTTTCTCAACCAATAAATTGGAGTAACGTTTTAATACATAATAAATATATTTCCATAAGTTTATTTAGAACTATATGTTGCTCTCTTTAAAATCTTACCTACACATAAATTATTTTATGGCCCATCCAAAATAATTAAAATATGTTGGTTTAATTTGAAAGAGCTGATCCAAATCAACCAGGGCCTCACTCGACTAGATGAGCTTCATGTGAATCTCGTTATTTGTTTATAATCCCGGTGGACGAAGGTAGCTGCAATTAGTACGGTTCCCTGATTTCGCACATCAAAAGGGCGCACCGGGGAAACTTCAAAACAAAGTTGAGCCTCTGGCTATGTGTACAAGAAGCCAATACCTAGGTGATGATTGGGGGCAACTTAAGTGCAATACTGCAGACACACGGTGCTGCAGTGATCACTTTATTTCTCTTCCTGCTGTATATATATGGTATTAATCTTGAAGCATCAGAAGTTAAGAGGACAACTGATACATTTTGCTGACTTTAATGTGTTGCAATCTCAATTACTTGTTATTTAAAGGTGCATTTCGTGATTTCTGCACCTTTCTGTTTTATTCATGGTTAACGAGATATTCCTTGAGAAAAGCTTATTCACAAAATTTGAGTTGATCCTGATCTTGTGGTTTTGTGTTATGAGCAATTGCAATTTTCCCACGGCCCCATAGGCCAAAATGTACTGTAATTTCTGTCCGTAAATGAACAGAAAATACACAATTGCTAATTTCCTTACAGATACGACCGAATTTGCGCGTAAGATTAGGTACACGGGATTACGAAATCTAACGGTTCATATGATAAACAAAAGACATGCGGTCCTCGGACCGTTGTGTCGCCTGCCGTCGCGGTTAGTGAATGATAGGCGACACATGACTTTGACTTGATAGCAGACATTGTCTTTGAAATTTTCAGAGGAGCATAAAAAGATAATCTGGCTCCTGAGGCGAGCTGCAGACGAGCTTTTTAAAAGCTCCCAAATTCTGGCTGGAGACGAGCTTTTTACAAAGCATAGAGATGCCAAGCAAGCAGGAACCGGCAACTGAAGTTGGGACAGAAGCAGTAAAGCTCATGCATGTTCAATTCAAGGTGGTAGCATACGCATTGTTATTACTGCAAGCACGAGTAAAAGGTACATACTTAGACTGTCACTCAAGATTTAATCAACTTAACATGATGAAAGATGTTATCATTCAAGTGTATCATTTTCAAAGACTTATCACCAGCTTGAACCTCGAACATGAGCGGAAAGTTGTTTTTTTTCATTTTGAAAGGGATCTCTAGTCTAGACTGGGAGAGTAAAAACTGGGCATGGCTACGAACAGGCAAACATATCCAGTAAACAAATGTAGAACCTAAGTCGGCAACAGTCAGTCACATTTTGAGTCAGAATTATCTTTTAAACATAATTGGAGTAAGCTCACGTTTTCATTAATAATGGCGATTCACGATGCTTGATAACGTATCCATCAACGTGTGTCAAGTATGTTCTTACTTGTATTGTTACCGGGCGACACCTTTCCCCGGCACCTTTCATTTCTTGGAACATGTTTCGTGCATAGTTACAGAACAATTTGACCACAAAGGTGGTACCATCTATCGTTTCTTTCTTCATGTCGAAAATATTATCTAAATTCTATTTCCGTAATGTTTGTAAGACCCCTCAACTTCTTCTTCTTTCGGCGCCGTGCCATCGTAGCTATCAAACTCGGCTCAAGGCTCAATCAAAACAAAACCACGTGCGATGCGAAGGCGTTTAAATTTACGACGTTTACTTCATGCATTATTTACACATAGTCCGTGTTCATTTTTCGTACACCATCCATGCGGTATTTCCATTGGAGTTCCGATACATTTGTGGAGTTAATACCTGCAGATTTTTGCTCTCGGCACCAATTTACCAGCCGGTCACACTATCTGAAATTGCGTGTAACTGGTAAAGCATATGTTCCGTGAACATTTATCATTAAATATTGCCAAATGAAGTATTTTGCTGGGTTGCCGGCTCAAATACGAAGGTAGAAAACTTGCAGCCGGCTTTTAACAAGATGCGCGATAAATCGCTCGGACTCAAAAGCATTTTAGCTTCGCGGGCGGCGTGCCTCAAAAGACAATGTCCTGGATATGTGACCTTTGACCTTATCAACAAATGAGGGATCCCAGTTGCAAACCTATGATTCAAGTCGGGTTCCAATTGAACTTCAACTTTTCAAATGAGGTCAATTTTACACATTTTCAGCCTATTTTACAACTTGACCTCACATGACCTTTGACCTTGGTATGCGACCTTTGACCTTATCAACAAATGAGGGATCCTATGTTGCACCTATGATTCAAGTTTGGTTCCAATTGAACTTCAACTTTTCAAATGAGGTCAATTTTACACATTTTCAGCCTATTTTACAACTTGACCTCACATGACCTTTGACCTTGGCATGTGAATTTGACCTCATCAAAAAGTGGGGGGGTGCCATGTTGCACCTGTGACCCAAGTTTGGTTTAAATCCATCAAAGTATGAGGATATTACAGTCAAATGTTAACCCTTTTTCACAACAGACAACAACAGTGGACAAAGTGATGATCCCTATGTGTCTTCCTGCCTGGCAGGCGACACAAGCATTCTCAATTTTTTTTAGGCAAGTCGGGGGACGAGGTTGTGGATCACAAAATGCCCCTTTAAGATGGCCTGCTACTTGCACGATGTGATGTGTAATGTTAGGATTCACATTTAACAAAATGTGATATAGTCTGAAGAAAAGCAATACATTTACAATTTATGTAATAGGTACTGAATTCTGAATTTAAATTGTACTTAAAAACGATTGACACAGTTCTGCTATGCCATTTTTCCTTATTTTCTGTCATTTTTTTCAGTTGAAAGGATTACTTAATGAGATTCTACAGACTTATTCGTCTCTTGAAAGCTCATTTCACATATTTCATTCAGATTCAGGTGGATCACTGATATTAAAGTCTTGGCTTATTTGCTTCAGGTGTAGACTCTGACAACAATTACAAACATACAAAATCTCAGTTGTGAAGTGAGGGTGTCCTTCAAACAGAATGTCCTTGTGTTCCTTTAAAAAGAAGGATCAACAATCCCATTCAAAATCAGTGTATCATGCAAAGAGTTGTGCAGAATGATTCTAGTGTAAGAACTTAACCCTCATTAGGGTCTTCCTTTCTGATTGACCATTACAATTGAAAACATTGTCGTGAGATTTTTATTATTATTGGTATTAGATCCCATTGGATAACAGAAAAGTGATGATAACACTTTAACTCAAGTATCAGGCTTCTTGTTTAATCAAACCTCCAGGAAAATCCTCTGTTCTACCATTATTCAGTGTCATTTTTGCTTTGCCGCATATGCTTGGTATTCTAGTCTCAATCAACAACTCAAAAATCAGGGATGTAAGTAGGTATATCATTGATTTCCTGAAAATTGATCCGGCCCTTGCACCAGCAGCCAAATGCATGCACTCGACGCTAAACGTTTATGTGGGAATCATCCAAAGAAAAGGCTACAGAAGGAGTTAAAGGGATATATCCCCTACCAAAAATGTGGTTATGCTTAAATATGCTGAAATAACATCACCCAAGTCCATAAATGTCTAAAAAAGTTTTTAAAATGTGGGTTTTGTTTTACATTTCCAGAATTTTTTTTTTATTATGGCCAAATTTCTGGAAATCCAGAAATTTCTGGAGTCTTACATGCCTAAAAAATACACTACAGAACACTCATATTAGGATGGCAAGATTTATTCTCAGCCTCGGTATATGTTGATCAAAAACTCTCATCTGGTTTAAACTATTTATATGTCAGGCTTTTAAATAATTTTGCCATGTAGACCAATATTCAATAACAATAGCGCGCTTTATGTAAAGGATCACAGATACCATACTTGGGGAAGTGCTCTCAATTTCATTATACATACTCTAAAGAGCTTTGCTGATAGTATATTGTAATTGCAATGAGCGAATGGAACAAGCTTCCTGACAAGATCAAGTGCATAACTAATCTAAATAGGTTCAAAAGCACAATATGCAAATATCTTGCAACTTGAGATTTTCAATGCGATCCTTTGTTTGTGTGCAAATTTTTTCCTCGTCTATTTAGCAGTTCTACTCACTATACAGCACAATTTCCTTTTTGCCTGCCTTGGGCCATCATTTTCAAATGCCTGAAAGCAAAGGACCTCGAGCTCATTGGAAATAAGCCAAGCATTTTGCTGGCAAGGGACACAGGTACATTTTTAGCAAAATACAACATTACTTAAAATAACTGAAATGGATAGATTGGGACTTGCATTGTGTGCTAAAAGCACTTTTACACCAAGGAATATTATAATAGCCACCAAGAATGGCTCCAGGTTTCAAGTTGAAGTCAGTTGGTGACTTCCAGCCACAAAAAGCAGATTTAAATTACATCAAGGAATATTATAACAGCCACCTTGAATGGCTCCAGGTTTCAAGTTGAAGTCAGTTGGTGATTTCCAGCCTTCAATCACAAAGGTCTTTGTATGAATAGTTAAATTTACATAATAGCAATTTACAGTCTGAAGGGTTTTACAAGGAAATTTATACAACTCTGATGTTTATTTTCGTGTGTTTCAGCAATGTGCACCCTATGCCATTGGAATAAACCCATTCTGGAGTGGTTTATTACAAAATTATGTGATGTACACAAAAAGACATTGTTTTACGCTATTCACTTTAGGTGAAGGTTAACATAAAAGCTATATAAACATGCAAAAGGACGATGGTGGCCATGAAATCCCAAATTTTGACGTCCTCATTACTTCAACACGTAAAAGCAAAGTCTTGAGGAAAAATCCTGAATTTTATATGTTTTGATCTCTGTACCTACCTACAAGTTCCGCACCACACACCACACCTGCGTCCTCTGCATGAGAGCAATCATGATTCCCAACCATATGATGCTGACATTCCAGTAAGAGCTCTTCCTCCCCAGTACACACCACATTGTCAAGAAGTATCGGCCCCGAACCTGACCCAAAGTAAGCTCCGCCAGGTGCTGCAGTCGGAGGTTTTAGGCCTAGCTGTCGGCAGACAACCCTGGCAGCAGTTAGATCCCAGTAATCATCACAGATAGTCCCCCACTCATTGTCGTAGAAAATTTCCACGCGACCCTCTGATGATTTGTGACCTCCAACCAGTCGAACGTCAAAATCTATTTGAAAGGAAGAGACAATGAACTTCAACTTTTCAAATGAGGTCAATTTTACATTTTCAGCCTATTTTACAACTTGACCTCACATGACCTTTGACCTCAGTATGTGACCTTTGACCTCATTAGGCGAGTAGCAGCATCAACAATTAGTCGACTTAATAGTCCCACCCTACATACACCTACATCATACATTATGGAAAGCTTATTATGTCTACTTTCAGATTAGGCATGATGTGAAATTACTATATTGTGTCCCAGAAGCTCACAATAAGCTTCTAAAGTTACCAAAATATACATAGACAATATTGAGTGAAAATGTGCATTTTTCTCAATTTATGATCGGACCCTAATCATGTAAGTTCAAGTCCCGGTTCAAGTGTGAAAAATATACCTTTTTTTCCACATTTCAGTGTTTTGCTGCCCTTTTCACGTTACATATGTATCGTGTACAATCTTGAAAAAATACCCTTTTTACATGTTTCTTTGGTCTTGCATGATATCCCCTTGTCAATGGACAGTGACCCCCTCCCGGGGCTTCAGATGTGAAAATCCTTTTTTTTTAAAGATGTTGGTATTTTATAGGATGTTACATACTTCTTCACTAAAGTTAGTGCGAGAAAATATAACATTCCTGATTATGGATATTACAAAATTATATTATTCTGGTATGTATAAAAATTGTGTAAGTTAGTTGGTTCATCGGGCCAAATGGTATAGTCAAAACAGTTGCAAACCATACTTGACTGTCAAATTATTAGTTAAAAAATATCGATTTGGGATCGCTTTTATTTTTTTAAATGAAATTTCTATCTCTGTGGCATTATTTTGTCTAAGAAAATGCAAAGTTTCTTAGTAAGTCAAAATAAATGAAATGTGTTTAAAATGGCTCAAAAAATCAAAATGTGCATGGCCTACTTTTTGGGTTTTCAAAAGATTTCTAACATTTTCTTGTTGTTTGAACTGGTCAAGAAAAAAAGTTGTCCAAGAATGCAATAAAAATAATTTCCATGTAGCGCATAGCTTTTTTGACTAAATATATCGCAAAGCTCTTAGG